>PVJH01006366.1:0-102505 GCA_004026705.1 Nesogale talazaci | reverse complement strand
ACATTGATAACGATATCCTTTGCTCTATGGCCTCCTCTGAACCCAGCCTGAATTTCTGCCACCTCCCTCTTTGTATATTGCTGCAACTATTTTTTTAATTCTCTTCAGCAAAATCATTCCTGCACATGATGTTAGTGATATTGGCAATCATAGCTGCACTCTCTTGGATCACCTTTGTTAGAATGGACAGAAGTAGTTCGGTAAGCTGACCAGGTACTGTCTCCCAAATTTCTTGGCATAGTTGAGGAAGTGATTGTAGTGTTGGATGCATTTGTCGAAAGATCTCAATTGGCATCCTATCGTTCCATGGAGCCTTATTTCCCATTACTACCTTCAGAACCAGTGAAATAGAGTTGGCTTACTTTTCAGAAAGAATGCTGGAAGATGACAATCAACTTATCTTAGCTTTGCTTAACATATGACAAATGAGGGTGAGGTAAAGGAGAGTTTACACTATTTTAATAAAAATTTAGAGGAAATTAAAAAAAACCCGATGGCAGTTTCCTTAAATGGTTGAAGATGCTGAAAATTTATATGACTCAGGGAAAAGGTGACTTCAGGTTCAAAATCAAATCAAAAGTGAGGCTGAACAATTGAAAGCAGTGTCTCAAAGACTCTGTTAGCCAGACTTTGGGCTTTTGAAATTCAATGGGCATTGTCCCATTTCATGTTGACTCACAGCCTAATCTAGAGAAGGTCTGTTAAAGAATGAATTCTAGGTAAGCCTTATGTTTATAGAGTAGATTATAATTTAATAAGTTGAAAAGCCACGAGGTTCATTTGAATAGGGTCCTTTACAAAATGTGTCTTGCAGAATTTCAGAATTTTCCTGAGCTTGTGAGCATTTTATATGCCCTTTTCTTACCTCATTTGTTGATGAATGTGTCTATTGTGTTTTTGTTTATTTTCTATGTCATCCTTTAATATTGAGTACGTGGGGGACAGCTAGTTTGTCTATTTCATTATGTTTTCTGACTTGAGAGGAAAAACTCATGAGCAACTAGACCCCAAAACCTGCACTTGAGACATCGGCATCTACACTTAGGCTCAGTGAAAAGATCTTGAACATCAAGATAATGTTCTAGTGGTATGGCATAGTTTCTCCTGGCAATTAGTACATTTTTTTTCATATGAAAGGGACAGGAATCGTGGCTAGTAAGTGAATTGGGGCAGATGGTCCACTAAGACATCTGTGAAAAGAGTTTCTGTTCCTGTACATACATGCGGTTTCTTGCATAAAGAGGTGGAGCCTAACACTCCTTCTTTTGAATCCAGGAAGATCTTTCACATTCTTTGATCAAGAAAATGTGGCAGAAAATATCCTGTCCCAGTTCTGGGTCTAGCCCTTCCATGATAGCTTATGCTTTCATTCCACTGGAACGCAGTTGTCATGCTGTAAGAAAATCCAAACTGTCATGATTTAGGCAATAGACACATCATAGAGTGAGCTTCCAGGTGGAAAGAGTACTCATTGGGTGTAACTGAAACACCCACCTTGTGTGACCATCAGCATTAAGACCCAGAAATCAGAGCATGGCTTTTTTCCACCTTGCAGACCAAATGAGCCACCAGCTTCAGGTAGTCACTTGAATGATCCCAGATAACACCACTGAAAGCAAGAGAACGGCCCCATCCATACATAGAATCGGCATAACTAAAACTGTTGCTAAGTTCTGAAGGGGCTTGCTACATAGCTATCGATAACTGAAGAGAGTGCAAAGACAAGTTATAAAATCTTGGATGGGAAAAGTTAGCTAAATAAAGAAGCATTACAAATTGCCTTACTATTCATAGAATTAATTTGGTTAAAATATGCTCCCTTAAGAGAAGATCTATATATTGCTTTTGACAAAGTGAATGTGTGCCATTTAAAACCCTTTGGAGGATATGAAGCAGCAGTTGAGAAATTCTTGAGTCAAGACTGTGCTGCTTCCTTAATGAAGCAGAAAAAAGCTCCAAGGTGCTACTAAAAGGGCTGCAATAAAATCCCATCTTTCGTGGTCTCACAAATGACTTTAAGATCTGTGCGCATAATATTCCTTGGAGAAAAAAGCCATCAACATTCTGTCAAAATATCACACTGAGAATGTGATACTATCTATTAAAAACTATACTTTGCAAGGCAAAATGATACCTGATTTCATTGAAACATATGTCACCTTAAATAATGTGCTTTTTAAATGCTAATTTTGTTTACGCATCAACATTTTTGTTCCTTAAGATCAGGGGCTGTATCTTTTTTTCTCTTTAGTATTATTCGGGCAAATCATTTTGTAGTCACTTAGTGATCATGTACAATGTGGGAAGGAATACAAAAAGTGTTGGAGATGCAAAGTCCATGACAAGCTTTACCTTAAAACATACATTTTGGGAAAATGATTTTAAAAAATGTCTCCCTTAGGGGAGGTGCAGACAACTCTCCCGACATAAACTCCAACCACAGTGTTGTGCCTACTGAAGGGTGGCCAGGAATCTCCCACTCCAGAACAAGCCCAGGTGCAAGACATAATTTGGGCGACACTGTTAGAAAAACAACTAATGCCAGATTCCACTGCTGACACTCAGACTCACTGGGCCATCCAAAGGACTGAGACTGAACCAGGACACTGGGGTATCTTTCACACACCTACTACAAGCTAAGAACTAAGTGACAAGCGACAGCAGTCTACTTTGAAGAGTGGGTCAAGAAGAAAGAAAGAGGCCACTCTATCATATAGGACTGTAAGAAGGGGGAGTAAGAACACTGAGTAATGACACCCTAGCCTTCAGAAGGAGGCTTTTACCTCTATGCACAAGGTAAAAGCAGTCCGCTGCTACAAAACTACAAAAGGCTCAAGTCCAGTGTGCTTAAAAGATAAGGAAAGCAACCCTTACCTCCCAAAGAAGCTTAATTCCTGGCTAGATTATCACAGCTCAACTTATTGTATGTAGAAATGTCCTAGCTTAACAATTGTACCCATTAGCATATCTAAATGCAATTTATCTCAATATCTCTTGTTGTTCTATATATGATGTCTCTCACAAGGTGAAAATTATCAGATACACAGAATAATGAGTAAAAGACAACCTGTTATTAATCGCTAGAACAATTAATTGGTTCTGAAATTGCAAGCAAGATGCTTTAAAATAATTTATTATGTCATATTTGTTGGAAAAGCTAGACAAATAATATGCATGAAAAATAGCATAATATGAATTTGAACAAAAATGAAACTGTAAGGGAGAGTTAAATGGAAATATCAATAAAGAAGAATTTCCTCAGTGGACCCATCAGTAGACAGGACATAATTAAAGACCCACTTAGTCAACTTGAGATAAGTTAATACAAATTGTCTAAAGTGAAACACAATTAGAAAAAGAACACACACACAAGAGAGCATACAATAATTGTGGGACAATATCAAATGGTCTAGATTATAGGCCCATTTTTTTTGCCATTTCATCATAGTGGAGACTTGCATGATGGTGGAAGTTGTGCCACCTGTTTTCCAAATACTAGCAGGGACACCCAAGATGAACAGGTATCAGCTGAGCTTCCAGACTAAAGATAGATTAGGAAGAAGGAATAGGTTGCCAACTTCCGAGGGTCTGCCCACTGAAAGCCTTATAAATATCAGCAGATACAGTTCCAGAAGATGGAACCCTCGGGGTGCAAAGTCACTCAAAATCCAAATGAGGCAGAGCTGCTTTCTCAAAGTTGAGTTGATCATAATGATATGGATATAGTAAAGTTTCAGGACCTTCATTTGCTGATGGGATAGCACACAAGATGGGAAGAAACAGCTGCAAACAACCATTGATAACCAGAACATGGGATGTCTGAAGTAAGAATTTAGGAAAATGAGAAGTTATCAAAAATGAAATGGGAGTGTACATGGATCAATATCCTAGGCATTATTGAGCTCAAATGCACGAGTATTGGACATTCTGAATCTGATAATCGTATGATAGAGTATGTCAGGAATGACAGATTCAAGAAGAATGGCATTGTAGTCAATATTGATCTTGAAATATCAAAAAGAATGTTTCAAGATGAATCTTACAGAACAATGCTGTCCCAGATATGAAAATATTTTTCAAAATACAAGCAACCCCAGTGACCACAACTACTATTCACCACTACTAAATTTAGCAATGCAAATATTGAAGAACTCGACTGACCCTGGTGGCATAGTGGTTGTGCGCGGGACTGCAGCCCACTGGGATGGAGGTTCAATTCCAGCTCCACGGAGCAAAGGCTGGGCCTCCTACTCCCACCACCTAAGGGAAGTGATACCCCCCCAAAAAAAATTGAAGACCTCTACCTCTTAAACAATGAAGGCACATGAATAATTATTGGTGATTTGAAGGCAAAACTTGATAAGGAAGAGGAAAAAACACCAGTAGTTGAGATGCATAGTTTTTGTGATGCAAATGAAGCTGGAGATTGAGTACATGAGAGAATTTTGGAAGACCAATGACAGAAAGTGGTGGTTTGGGGTCATGGGAAAGCTAAACAATTAATAAGGAAGACCAGAGAGGAACTGATACATTTTGGTGTTGGAGCAGAAGATGAAAAGTGCTAAAACTATCAGAAATGAAAACAAATCTGTCTTGGGAGAAATACAGTCACAATGCTTCCTAAAGCAAGAGTGGTGAGACATTTTCTCCTTTATTTGGGGGCCAGGAGACACCAGTCCCTGAAATAGGACTTCATGCTTGGTAAAGCTGAGGGTCATCAAAAAAGAAGAAGGTCCACTATGAAATGTACTCACAGTTGTCAGGATGGTGTGGGACCTCTCACTGTTTCCTTCTATTGTTACTAGGGTCTCTATGAATGGGAGCTGTCTATGGCATCTAACAACAACTTTGATGCTAAAATTTTTACTTTCTTTAGAGAAGTATAGCATAAGGAAATACTGACTATTGTAGACAAGGGTTTACCAACACATCTTTACTGAAACATTAATTACAATAATGAAAATGTTTAAAGTTTTGAGCATCTGATACTGTGAGAATTGTTGAGCCATGTAGAATACATTCTTCCTCAGTATCATTAGGAAAGCACATGGCAGGAAAGTGTTTATAACTTAATATTAAGAAAAAAGCAGGTATATAATCTTATGTAAATATACTTTACTCATATGTAAAGATATGCATAAAGGAAGATGAATAGAATTAAAATATTAACAATGATTATCTCTGAGTTATGGTATTGTTGATTTTTGGTCTTATTTAAACTTTTCTATCATATCTAGTTTTACAAGTGTATTACATTTGCTAGCACACAAAATATCTAATTGAATTCATTATGTGTGTTTTTATAAATACAAACAATTCCCCTACCCTTAAAATCTTTAATAAGTCTTATATACTCAAGGTTTTTTGGTTCTGAGTGGGAAGATTGCGGAGGATCTCAGTTTTTATGCCCAATAATAACAAAACTAAATTCAGACCATTAAGTCTGTTTCAACTCATAGTAACCCCACAGGATAAAGTATGACTGCCTCCGTATATTTCTGAAGGTGAGAATTTCTAGGAAATGGAAAGTCTCATTTTTCTCCCATGGAACAGTTGGTGGGTTTGAACTGTTGACTTTGTAGTTTGCAGTCCCATGTCTAACCAACCCGGACTTCTTTAGTCTCATCATAGTTATTCATTTTTTACTCTAAATCATCTTTCTTTCCATAACAGATCTTATTATGCACTATTATTATTCATCACATCAGTCTCCATATCCTATCAAACATTTTATATATCAAATTTCTTGAAGGTAGCCAAAATAAATTTTTAGTGTTTTTAGTATTCAGTGAAAGACTGTATGCCAGATTCACACTTACTCAAGCTACAATAAAGATAGTATCAATTATAGAACAATAATCACTCTCTTTTTTAATAGTCTCTCATCATTGTATATAACTTAAACATATGGTATGAATTCATTGCAAAGAAAAATTTCAAAATAGAAGTAACAAAGACCATTTTGGAGGGTTAGTGTCATTTTTGTATTTCAAACAAACTAACTAACCGCTTTTATCATGGGATCCCTGGGTTGGGCAAACTGTTAGGGCTTTTGAATTTTAACCTAAAGTTTGGCATTTCAAGCACATTCAGAGTCATTTTGGAAGAAAGACCTGGTGATCTGCTTTCAAAAAAATTCATATCTCCCCCACTCCCTCCTTACTCAGGTATCAGAGGGAGAGGGAATGTGGATGGGAAGAGCAACACAGGGGAGTAAGTATGTCCGGTGTAACACAAAGGTACATCTGTTGGTAGGAAATGAGGGAGGAATAATCGAGGGTGTGGAGAACAATGATTTGGGGCACTAGTGAGGGAGTGCCTTTGGTGGTATGTGGTATCCACTGGATGAACCACATTGACCTGGGCTTCTGAATACATCCCGAGGACCCAGGCTGGGGAGTGAGGTATTCTGGGACACTGGATCATGGATTCCAGGATACCCAGCATGCTCCAGAAGCTGCACCAGTGAGATCCCATGTGAGAAGTCCATTGGATGAATTGGTGAATTGGATCATGCCTCAGAGGTATTGAGAACTTGAGGACATAATTCAGAAAATGCCTGGTTTTGGAAGAAGCAGAAGAAACCGCACCATGATTGGTGAGCTGTTGGTAGCTGTATAAGCAAGCTCTTGCTACATCAATGCCCTGTATCTTGTATGAAGATATGTATTATTCTATCGAGCTGGAGGTGACTATTCTGTGTTATTTTGGTTTTGTGTGTTCATATTAGGTTGAATCTCTAAGGTGCTGTGTCACTGGGGGATAAACTCTTAAAGCTATGATATGTTTTTCAGTAAATGAAACCAAGGATTGAGGAACCCATCGGGAGAGAAAATAGAACAAAGATTTTGAGGGGTGTGTGCGGGAGACAGAAGGAAAAGATGATGTCAAAGAACACAGGAAAAAATCAGCTGTCTGGAGACTGGTTATGGAGACAATGATACAATTATGCTCGGTGTGACTGAATGATGCAGTGGCATGACATTTGTGCTAATGCCCAAGTGATAAGAATTAGAAGAACCACAACAGAAGTAGATCCAGGAACGGGTAGAGAGCTTACACTAAATCCTCGTTTCAACGTAAGGACAAGTAATTCTTACATGATGGCTCTGCTTAAATACTCGCCCTCAGAAAGGGAGCACAGAGGAGATGGGTAATATAGCTAAATGTGGTGAAGAAATCCGATGGTGCCCAGGTATCAGATACCATAGCATGTGAGGTCGTAAAGCAGTGGTTCTGTATCTTCCTAATGTCGCCACCCTTTAATGCAGTTCCTCGTGTTGTGGTGTCCCGCAACCATGAAATTATTTCCGTTGCTACTTCATAACTGGAATTTTGCTACTGTCACGAATCATAATGTAAATATCTGATATGCAGGTTACGTTTTCAATGCTACAAATTGAACATAATTAAAATATAGTGATTAATCACAAAAAACATTATGTCATGGAATATTGTGAACTATTTATTTCTAATGATAAAGAAATAAAATTTTGTCCTGAAGCACGGTGTGGCGAGGGTAACAACCTTCACGCTGAGTACCCATATGTGAGCATATCTGCATGTGGGCAGACCCATCTGGAGACAGAAATAGGAGTGGTGTCTTGGTTCCTAAAACCATAAGAAATGTGCATTTACCAATGGTTTTAGGCGACCCCTGAAAAAGGATCATTAGATCTCCAAAGGGGTCATGACCCACAGGTTAAGAACCTTTAAGACATAAAAGTTTGTTTCAAACAAGCAGCCATCTAAATGAGATGACAACTAAAGCCATATGAAAGAAGCACACCATTATGAATCATTGCAGGATTGAAAATCAGATAATCTGAAGTCAAAGGAGGGATTGGTATCAGAAGCTAAATTGTGAGAATCCGGTTTGCAGAAGCCTAAAGATGACAGTGGGAGCCCAAGATACATTTGTGGGAATGACATATGAAATAAGCTTCCAATGAAGGCCCTATTTCCATAAATGATGAATAGGAGGAAAGTAGTTACTAAACAGAGAGCATTAGAGAGTTGAATAAAGAAGATTAAAGGCATAAATCTGGATTGAACAGTTAAAATGTAGTCATGCAATGCTTGTTCTGCTTTCTATTGCTTTTTTTGGGGGTGTACTGTTTAGTTTGCACACATTAGGGCACATCTTTGGTTCCCTAATGCCTTGGGGGGAGGGTCTACGTCACTTCAGAGCTGATCTTGCAAATCACGGCGTTTGATTTTGTTTCCATCAGAACCTGAGGCACAAATTTCCCATTGACCCTTCCTATCCCCAATCTCCCATTAAATTTGGCTAAACTGTACTCCAAAATTATCCATATAACTTCCCTGTCTCTTCAATGGTCCTTCATCAGTCTTGCAGCACTAGTGCACAGAGTTTGTCAATATTTTTTGCCCACTAGGGAAGTTGACAGACATGCAGAATGAGGATTGTCATCAATCGACATGTCAACTTTTTAGAAATGAGAAAATCCTTCATACATTTCAGTTTCTCCCACAGCGCTGGCTTTTAGTTGTGCTCCACATCACAACAGTTTCTGCCGCCTTTTTTCCCAAAAAGGAAACAAAATTTCACAGCCACACGTGTTCTTTTAAATTGGCCGTCCCAAAAATTAAGGTTTGAGAAAAGCTGCTTTCATGGAAAAAGTCCCTGTGAGCAGAGAAAACCTTCCAGTGATGTCACTCGGTGCACTAACTCAGAGTTAGTTGATTTTGGTTGATGTCAAGCGAGTTGCTTGATGTCCATCCAATAGGAAAAAAATGCATACTAGAAATTTCTGCACAGCAGAGCTTTATACCCCCTAGCATACAGGTTGCACAAAGCATAGACAATGGACTGGACTTATTAGAATTTAAAATAAAGCACATGCACCCTTATTTAAAGGCCTATTTTGAATACAAGGTCATATCCCACAAAAAGCTCTTTGCTTCAGGTGCAAAATGCAGTCTTTACCCCCATCCTTTGAATGGGGAAATCCCTGTATTTCTAAGGTGGATAAAGTAGAGAAGTCCCTTAGATTTAACTGCAAACAAACTCTCTATGAATGTGTGATGGTAGGCATCTGCTCCTAAAACTATTTTGGAAGTAGAAAGGGCTCACAAACAGTCCCCAGGTTACAAATGAGAGACATTCCACAGTGTGCCTTTAAGGCAAATTGTTGGGAAGTCAGCATTTATGCTTATAGTTTTTTAGCCTTACTCTATGCAAGAAAATGTGCAAAGTCTTTCCCATGATTTAAAAGCTGCAGATGTCGCCGGTAAAGGTGATAGAGATGACACATTTGTTAAGAGATCAGATTGATTCAACCCTTTTAAGTGAGGGCAAATTTACCAGCAGTAAAGGGCAAATACATATTATCCATAAGTCAGACCTCTACAACCTAGGGATGGTCTGTATTGCAATGAAAAGAATTTAGTGCCGTCCACATTTTCTTCAGTAATAATATCCAGGAATCTCAATGCCATTTTTTCTTGTTTAATAGGGAACCTTGAAGTAAGAGGTATTTCAAGAAAATTCTAACAAGCAAGTAAAGGTAGCAAGCACCAATTCCACTGCTCATTTACATTGCTCAATTTCTGATTGAATCCCTCGACAGGAGTCCCATAAATCCACTGCAATGGGGGCTTCCTGTGGAGCACACTATGTGATAAAATTAGAAGGGGTGATTGCCCATCAGCATTAAAACAACATGAAGTGTATATCTTCAATGCAACCAGGGACAGGGGAATTTGGAGAAGGTAATATATTTTTGGAAGCACTCAACTTCACTATGTGGATATTGGAATGATTTCACAGCAGCTATTAAAAATCTACTTCTTATTGGTGGAGTTGTTGACTTACAAAATTAAAGGAATTCTAAAATGCGTAGGCATATTCTTTATTGCCTCCCCGCCCCCACTACCAAGATGAGGAGAGGAAAAGAAACTCCATGTGAGAACATAATTTCTGTGTCTAATATAAATAACAATAATGAGAAGATGCTATAAAATGAGTATTATATATCCATCACAACAAAAGAATAGGTACCCATGTTTCACAATCCACATCTCGCTTCATGCGGCTCATTTTTCACAGCACTAGAAAGTCTGGGTGGAGCAGAAATGTTTCTGTGTGTCCCACATTCATAAGGCACAGGGAAGGGGACAAAAGGTGCAGTGAAAAACTATTGGTAATCATTTTAGATTACTCAAGAGACAGAAGGTCTGAGCAAAAAGCAAGGCTCCCGGAATTGATGGCATATGAATTAAATTGTTGCATCAAACTGATGCGGCACTGAAAGTAGTCATGAGTCTATGCCAAGACATTTAGAAGAAAGCTACCTGGTCAATCAATTGGGGAAAATTCCTATGTGTGACCATTCCAAAAGAAGACAACCCAACAGGATGCAGAAACTGTGGAATGCCATTAATAACAATGCCAGTAACATTTTCCTAAAGATAATTCAAAAAGGACTATAGCAGCGCATGGACAGGGAGCTGCCAGAAATGCAAGCTAGATTCTAAAGAAGATATCTTTGCTAATCTCTGGTGGATTTTGGCTGAAAACAGACTACTAGAGAGATGTTTACATACACATGTTGCATGGATTATGTTAGATATTCAATTATGGGAATCATAAACTACCGGTAACATGAGGGGGTATTGTGTGGTTTCACATCAGTAAAAGTGTGCATCAGGGTTGTATCCTGTCACCATTCTTATTTAATCTGCATGATGAACAAATAATTCAAGAAGCTGAGCTATAAGGATGAGGAAAGAGTTCTAGAATTTGATGAAGGTACATGTGATACATATATGACACAACATGGCTGAAAGCAAGGAGAAGTGGAAGCACTTATGGGTGAAGTTCAAAGACTTTGGTATGGATTCTACCTCAAAGTAAAGAAAACAAAATTCTCACAGTTGAGCCAATAGGCAACATGATGATACTCAGATAAAATATGGGAGTTGTCTGGGATATCATTTTATCTGGTTACATAATCAGTGACCTCAATGCATATACAATGAATAAGGAAAACCAGAGCATTGATGTCTTTGAATTATGATATTGGCTATGGATATTGAAAGTAACTTGGACTGTCAGAAGAACAAACAAATCTGTCCGGGAGGAAATATAATCAGAATGCTGCTTAGAAGAGAGGATAAGAAGATTGCAGCTCACATATTTTGGATGTTGTCAAGAAGGACTTGTCCTTGGAAATGGACATCACGACTGGCAAATTAGAGAGGCAGTCCAAAGAGGAAGATCTTCAGAAGGATGAACTGTCACAGGAGTTGCAAGAGTGGGCTCAAACGTCAGCAATGGTGAGGATGGCACTGCTCTGGGGTGTGTTTCATTCTATTGTACGTAGGGTCTCTGTGAGTCACTGCTGATAGAATAGCAACTGACAATAGCAGCTCATGAGCCTCCTTGCTCCCAATAAGACTTAGACAAAAGAAGCTATGTCTATTTCTTAATCATTCCAGACCATTGCGCAGACCTTCTTTTCAAGTGTGGCTCATGAAAATCCCACCCCATCCTCATTACGAATTTATGCACACCATCAAAGGTTTCTTTAATGATCTACTTTTGATTTAGCTGCGTGTGTTTATTTTTATTTTAGCATTGCCTGGCTTCTAAAAGCAACCTGTATTAGCATGAGCTGTCCATAAGAAGGTCAGTAAAGCCTCTGACAGTGAAGATTGAAGTAAAAACCTAAAGGTTTGTTGATGTACCATTATAATTTCAACAGAAATGTTCTTTGTTGTGACCAATGCAGTTTAATGTAAGAATGTTTTGACAGGGAATGCACAATGTTCACCCAGATATACTCCTCTTTTCCTTTAATACATCACTAGAACTTACTTTTCTCAGTCTCCCTTGATATTGCTATGTGGCAAATTTTTTTACAAGTAGAGTGTGAGCAGAAGTGGCATACACAGGACAAGCTTCCACAACAAATAATTATGTAGTCAGAAATGTTAATAGCCCTGACTGAAAAACGTGGCTTTAGGAAACATGCATGGCCTCTTGAGGCTAAGGTGTGGAACACATCTGTTCCTTCCCATTGACCATGCGTGTGCAGTTGCTACAAGCTTCCTCATCACAATCCTCTAGGGAGATCTAACTCTAGCTTCCCACCTCAAACTCTTTTCACACTTCTTCCCTCTGTGGCTAACCAGTAAATATACAGACATATCCAAAACATGGCCAAAAATGAACCAATACCCCGTAGATATATTTGGACAACCTATTTAATTTGTATGTTGGACAAATAATCAGAGAAACTGGACTATATGAAGAAGTTGACATTAGGATTCAAGATTAACAATTTATCATAGGTAAGCAAGACCACAGCCTTGCTTGCTAAAAGCAAGGAGGATTTCTAGCATTTGCTAACAAACATCAAGGACTGCATTCAGTGTGGCTTACAAATCAATGTAAAGCAAACTCAAATCCTCAAAACTGAACCAATCATGGTTGTTTTTAGGTGCTATGGAGTCTATTCAGCTCCACAGTGCCCTTATGCATGGCATAACAAAACACCGCACAGTCCTGGCCATCCTTGCAATTCTTCCCACTGTTGCAGTCACTGTGTCCAACCATAATTCCCTCAGCATACAGATTGATTGGGTGAGTATGGTGAAAGAGTACAATCCTAAGGCACACTTTTCCGGATTTTGAACTATGCAGCATTCCCTTGTTCTGTTCACACAACTTGCATACACATGCTCCTCATGAACAGAATAAAGCGTTCTGAAATTTCCATCCTTCTGAAAGTTAGCCAAAGCTCCACACAGTCAAATGCCTTGGCATAATCAAGGAAACATTAGTAAACATCTTTCTGGTATTCCCTGCTTTCAGCTACGATCTTTGCTGACATTAGCAATGATATCCTTGGTCCCACGTCCTCTTCTGAATCCAGCCTGAACCTCTGGCAGTTTCCAATGAATATACTGCAGCAATTGTTCTTGGATGATCTTCAGCAAAATTTTGCTTATACGTGATACCAATATTATTTTTCTATACTTTGAGTATTCTAAGTTGGGTCACCTTTCTTTGACCAAAGAACTGTTTTCTAAATTTTCTGGGATAAACGAGTGAGTGCTTCTAGTGCTTCATCAGCTTCTTGAAATACTTCAAGTGGCATTCCCTGAATTCCTGGAGCCTTGTGTTGGGTTAATGCTTTCAGTGTAGCTTAAACATCTTCCTTCAGTACCAATAGACAACATCATGTTATTGTGGTTGTTAGGTACCATTGAGTAGATTCCGACCCATATCAATTGTGTTAGTCCAGATAGAATAGAGAAACAAATCCATAAACACGCATATGTATTTAAGGGAGAGGTCTATGTGCAAGAGGAATTGAGCATCGAGAAAACATCCCAACACAGTCTGGTCCAAGGTCATAAATCTGATATTGGCCCATATATCCAATGCCAATCTATAATGTCCTCTTCAGACTCACGAAGCACATGCAATGATGCCAAATGCAGGAAGATCACATGCGAGTGGCTAGAAAGTCTTTGGATCCAGTGGTGTTATAAGCATCTCAGTGCTGACAGGCACCTCCACATGACTTTTCTAGTCCAGGTGTCTGGCTCCATCAGGGCAGGTCCACACGGCTTCACCTCAGGGTTGTCTCACAGGGAGCCAACCTTGTCAGTTGAGTGTCTCCAAGGAAGTGGCCAGAGAGAGAGAGAAACAGTGTCTCTGCCTCCAAGAAGGAATTACCACATTTCCCAGAATCCTTAGGAGCTCAACACCACACAGAGGTATCAATGGCTCTCTCCAGATTGACATGCTAGACTCCACCCTACACTCTTAATCCTCAAACTGACACCAGATTAGGTGACTGCCACATCAGCATATGCAAAACAGAAGAAAACTCTGAGCAATCCTGCACCAGTCTCACAATTATCCCAATACTTGAGTTCATTTTTGCCGCATCCTGATCCTCAAAAAAATCTGAATTTGTACAGGACTTCATTTTGTTTGTTGCCACAATCAATGCCACAAAAGAAACATTCAAGAAACCAAAGGACATGTTATATAACACACTGGGAAAATCTGCCACATGAGATCTCTTTGTTGAAAAGCAAAGATATTGCTTTGAGGAGTAAGTTGAACCTTATCTAAGCTATGCTGTTTTTAATTGGCTCTTGTGCATGTGGATCAATGGAAAATGAATACAAAGATCAAAGAAATCCATGCATTTGAATTATGGTGTTGGTGGCTAATGTTGAAAGTACCATAGACCACCAGAAAAACAACTAAATCTGTCTTAGAAAAAGAACAATCTTGGGCTGAGCCCTGGTGGTGTAGTGGTTGAATGCGGGACTGCAGCTCATTGGCTTGGTAGTTCAAATCCAGCAGCAACTTTCCAGGAGCAAGGCTGGGCCTCCCACTCCCACCAGAGGGCAGTGATGCCCCCCCCAAAAAAAAAGAAAGAAAGAAAAAGAGCAATCTGAATGCTCCCAGAGAATGAGGATTGAGATACTTGTCTCCCATGTGTTGGACATGTTCTCAAGAGAGAGCCATCTCTGGAAAAGGGACTAATACTTGATAAAATAGGACAGTGAAAAATAAGAAGACTGTCAGTGAAGTGAATTGACAGACTGAAGTGAAGTGGCTGCAACAATGGGCTGAAACAACAATTGTGAAGACCAGGCAGTGTTTTGTTCTGCTACACATAAGATGGAAGGAGGTAGACCCAATCTAATTACCCCTAATAACAGCAGCACCATTTTATATCTTTTTCTCATCACTGGGAAAGTCCTACTCCATCCTTAATACATATACTGTGCTTAAAAATGTAAAAACTCACTGCCATCTATTCTATCCTGACTCATATCACCTCTAAGTACTAGAGAGGCTTAAAATTTCCAACATCCTCAGAAGGCTACAAGAACATTTAATGGATGCTTTGGAAACTAATTTCATGAACTAGCACTGTATACACTGGAAAAACAAGACTGGATTGTAAACTCGTGGGACAAATGCCTTGATTTTCTTCTGGTGTGATTTTAAATAAAGAGTAGGAGGTTGGGCGGGAAGTGAGGGGGAGTTTATAAAGAACAGGCATTGTTGTACAGAGTTATACATGCCCCAGTACAAAATCTGAAACAAAAATCACAACCCCACTCAGCAACTAGCTTTCAAGATGAGTCATGGGGAGGAGAGTGGGGCTGGAGATTCGCTGTGTTGACTGGGATTATAATTCATTTTAAAATGGTCGAGAATGTAGAGAGGGTGGGAAACAAGATACGGTACAAAGAGTTAAGAGTTGCAGTCTTCACTAATTTTAAGGGAAGAAAAAGGAGGCTCTTCGTTCCACATTCTTAGGGTTTTGTTATTATTAGCCAGATAAATTACTGTGTTTAAGTTCAAGAAGTCCAGAGAAAGCGAAGGGTCTAAAAGCCATGGGAAACCCAAGTTGAACCCTCCTCCCAAATCAGTCATTCTTCAACTACTAGGATCACCTGGGGAGTTTTAAAGAACTCCAAACTCAGGCTGCTCCCCTGGCAAATGACACTTAATCTTTCAGAGTGAGGTTTAGACAGCAGTACTTTCTAAAACTGCCCAGGGGATTCCAAAGTACAACCAGGACTGATAACCAGTGCTCTAAGTAGACCTGGGCAACTAGTTACAATATGGTCAACCCCATACCAGGTATAAGAAGCACAAAGTGACATGTACTCAAAATTTTAATGAAAAAGAGAATGATACCACAGAATACAACCTGTTCCACTTCAGTTGATTTGTTGATTTTGGCTTAATATATTAAACAATGTTCAAGATTGCTCAGTGTTCCCATTACCGTGGCATACAGTCTTATCTATGTTTTATACTCCTGTGATCTGCCACTTCAGCATTTGTTTTCAGTCTTGAGACCACTTCACGAAGGGGAAGAAGAAAAATAAGTGCTTAAGCAACCTCCCATCTTATTATTAAGTGTTGTCATAAAATATACTGATTACAGAGATGTTTCTTAAAATACCCAGAACATGCACTTCTAACACCTTTTTCAATGATTCTGAAATATGACTTAGAAATAAATGATTTCATGAATTGTTCTGGGAATCACTCCATCAATCAATACATTTTTTATAAAATAACATCTAATTACATAACAAAACAACCAATAGTTATGATTTCCATGAAGACAAGATGGTATATATAGG
This sequence comes from Nesogale talazaci, assembly GCA_004026705.1. Classification (NCBI taxonomy): domain Eukaryota; kingdom Metazoa; phylum Chordata; class Mammalia; order Afrosoricida; family Tenrecidae; genus Nesogale; species Nesogale talazaci. Next base: position 86,344 of record PVJH01006366.1, on the reverse strand, counting down.
GCAGACACTTTTGTTGTCCAAATACAATCAAACCTCAATAGGTTCTAACTTGAGTCTCTGGCTAAATTTGGAGGATTTGTTGCTGGTATTCATACTGTACAGACTTAACTGCTTAAGGGACGTTGCATAGGCCATAGAAGAACCCTTGGAATGTCTCATGCTTCTCTTGAAGTGAATTTTGAACACACATCATAAGTTATAATTATCAAAAAGTTTTGTTTTCAAACAAGCATCCAGGAGTCAAGGAGTCAACTAAGTCCACGAAGAAGATATATCCTGGCTTGAGTGTTTCCAAAGATGGCATTTACAGAGTTCATATATGGGGACGAGAAAAGTATCAGGGCTAGAATGAAGAATATCCAATTTGTGGAGGGTTGTGGAGAACAGTGGGAGACCCCAAACCCAACCACAGAGTATCCAGTTAAACGGAGCCACTGGAAGATCCTCTATAGCCACAGGAAAGAGGCCCAAACACCCTCACTGTCAGGCAGAGACCATTGGAATCTTGATTATACTAAATCAAACATGGTACTCTGGGAGTTAACCTCCCTAAAGATGCCATCTAAAATTGTTCTGGGTGCAAGTATCCCTTAGTTCCATGACAGAAATTTCTTCCCTATCTGTTTGATATATAATGGAAGAAGAAGCAAGGTAGGAAGAAAGGGAGAGGAGGAAGGGAGGGAAAGAGAGAGGGAGGGTGGGAGGGAGGGAGGAAGAAACCCAGGGAACCAAACTATGAGCTCACAGGACCCTGCCATGTTCCCACTGACTTTGGATCTGTGAGATTCTTCACCCATTGTCATGTGATCTCCCTACATTCCACTTCACCTCTAGGTAATTGACCTTCAGCTTTGTGACTCTGAAGAGAGCTCTGGCTATCATCAGACTCACGCACCTGAGTTGGCCTGGACTGGGATGCTTTCTTGATGTAAAATTGCTTCTAGATATAGAGTTCTTTCTGGTGCATAGACAAGTGTCATTGGTTTTGTTCCTCTAGACAACCCACCCTAATCCAGAGCCAGGAACACTGCTGACTTGGAAGGCAGTGGGTGCTTAGCACTTGAGCTACTAAGTTTTAGAGTCATTTGAGTACTGTCCATCTCCACTCGTGTCTAGCTCACTTTCAATACTTTTAGAGTTTTATAATTTGCAACTCTGTTGTTGGGTATGTAAACAGTTGTTTTGTCTGTGTCTTCTTGGTGGATTGACCCTTTAATCATTCTACAAGGGTAAATAAAAAGAGTATCATTCCTAAGTTTTCAGTTGAAAAATGCATGTGTTATTGCAATCAAAACTTGTTTAAATATACCTCAATGATCAGCAGATGACTGAAGAATAATTCTCTTGGCAATACATTCACTAAGCTATATTAATATGCCTTCCCCCCAAAGGTTCATGCACACACGGAGGTTTCATTGGCTATCCCCAGAGTGACAGGCTAGACTCCACCTCTACACGCCCTGTTCTGAAATTGACATGAGATTACAGGACTGCCACACCCAGCTACACATCTATAGAGAAAGACTAATAAAGCAAGATACAAACAATTTGTGAAACTGGATAATAGAGTATACAGGAGTTCCTTGTACTAGTCTTGTCACTTTTCTGTAAATTATATAAAGATAAATGATAATTCCTTAAGCATTATTTTATGGAAATTATGTTAATTTAAAAAATGAGGAAATGCTAAGAAATAGCTTCATAGACAGCCTACTTTAGAAAAGCAGACAAAAGAACATGTAAGGGAGATAATACGTGTGTGTGTATATATTTGACCAAATATCGGGAGGCTTTTTATATTACCCAAGACAATGCTTATTCTCTGTGCACCTGTGCTACATTAGGATATACTTCAGAACAAGGATAATCTTCATGTCTCTGCAAATGAATGACACATGCTTTGTGATTTACCTAAACTAAGAAGTGCTATGATTCATTTATTCTTTTATTTTAACAACTTCTGCTTTTACCACACTAGAGCAACTATATTCTGAACAGAAAGACCTGGCATTTCTTCTTTAGAACCCACTCAATAGAACTATAATATTCATCTAGAATTTTTAAATTATTGTGGAAATTTTATAACTACCTTCTTTAAATGAGGTTGATCCTTTCCCTCATAAGATGTGGGATTTTCAAATTTGAGGTGTAGCTTTTATATCAAACTTTAGGTTGATTTATGCCAAAATTATGAACGATGTGACTTAATTTGAAGATATCATACACCAGTTATTTTATATCACTCTGTAGATGATAACATTTTAATATCTATGTTTAAAGGGCAATGGCTTGCTGAAAAAATTGTGAGAAATGATTGTATTGTCTTTCTTTAGTATTATAATTAAGATATTTCAATAACTAACCCTTGCACTTCTTTACGGGTGGTGGGCAAAGTTGAGAAAAATAAAGCTTGATAAATTCTGCCTTTGGAGAAAAAATGCCACATATTTCTTTACAAATAATTTCATTTAAATATTTAAGGGTCTTATTAACGACTATGCTTATAGACATGCTCCAAGTATATAATATCTCTATAAAATGATCAGCTCTATTTATAATTAATGCATTTACGTTCAATTCCTAGGTAGTAAAAATGGCAAAGAACTTAGCTATAAGCCAAAAGGTTGGTAATTTGAGTCCATTCAGAGGTGTCTCGGAAGAGAGACATGGTTAGCTACTTCTGAAAAATCAATCAGTGGCAATCCTATGAAGTACAAATCTACTTGGGCCCATATGAGGTGGCTATGACTTAGGTGCAACTGATTTTTAACTCCTTGTTAGATGTTGGCCACTATGAGTCAAGGAGAATTCAATAAACTAAAGGAATTACATTTCACAGTTTGGGAGTATAATATTGGAGAGTATGGTATTGTCTGCCAAGGGTAAATCAGGAAAGAGAACTATCAACCAAAGCAATGAAAAACAACCTATCAGTAATAAGCCAGTAAATAAGGTAAATAAGAAAAACCCCATAGCTCTTTCCTATGGAAACCCTAAAAATTGTGGTCAATTTTTGCCATATTTTGCAGCTCTGTTATAAAAACTTAAGGGATCCAACCCTTAGATTTCAAAGCATATTGTCCATTGAAGAGGTCTCTTGGTGGACTAATAAATAAATTTATATATTTTGCAGTACATCTTTCAATTCAAAATTTCTTTGTGAGTATCAAAAGTTGTCAAATACATTGAGAAGGAAGTAGATTAGTGGTGTCCTGAGGCAAGGAGGGAAGAGAGACTGGGAAGTTATAGCTTAATGGATACTTTCTGTTTGGGGCATTAGAAAGATTTTGAAAATATAAACTGCCTGTGGCTACCTTAAAAAAAAACATTCTTTACAAAACCTATGGCTTCGACATTCACCATTTTTAGTTTCACTGAATAATTGTAAGCAGGTCCAATCCTGTTTATAAAGGAAAATGACTGTGTTTACATTGCCCTCCCATTATATTCTTATTGAGCAGTAATCTTTGATGGGTATTAGACATATTACAATTATTCCCAAAATAATTTTCAATTCAGTTCAGGTAAATTGAGTCATAAGTACATTCTCTCAGAGCTCAATCTAAAACATTAGACTGAAAGTTTTTATTATCCATAAAATGTTTGTTGACTAACATTAGGATCATTTTCCATGATCCTTCAGGGGCATATTTATGTCTTTTAATCACATACCATGTCTTCTAATCATATCTCAATTGCTCTTTCTTAATCCTCTTCTTAATGATCTTCTTAATGATTAATTATATCCTCTTATTAATTATCAAGTACTTTCCATTTTCGTGATCTCAACTGATCTAACAACAGCATTGCTATATATTCCACAATAAAAGGGTTTTCTTAATTAACAAGTGTTAAAAATACATCTCTAAATTCCCACATACTTAGGAAATTAAACCATACTTTTATACACTATGTGGACGTGGACAATGTGCTATTCACTGTTGTATCCTCATCGCATAGAATACTACAGACTTGTAGTAGGCACACTGAAAATATAGTTTGAATGAACAAACGAGTACATTGGGAAGCAAGACACTTATTAAGTCCCTGCTGAAGAGATGAATAAACACAAATTCAGAGATGTTCATTCTGTGCCTTGTTTAAGGACACATGGTTGGTAAATTTGAGGAAAGCCATAATGTAGATAAGAGAAAACAATGTATAAAGGCTAGGTAGAACAATGACTAAGGCAAAATAGGTGCTCACTAAGCTCGCATCATTGATACTCATATATTTTCTTTGATATTCTTTCCACCCTACTATAGCATAGTAATGGCAGTTGTGACAGACCTACCAAGGAACTCAATGTTCCAAATGAGTTACATCCTGTCTATTAAGTAGCATCTACTAAAAGTTAAATATATCCCCAAAGGCGAAATATATTCTCTTTTCTTCATTTTCACATATTATCAATGAGCTGATTTAGATCCTACCCTCCTTAAAAAAATCAAATTGTATTTTATGCAGAAGCATAAAAATTCAGCCATCAGCTATTCATCATCTGCCAATTTGCCTGTGTCATAGAGGAAGACTTCCATTTAGCTCCCAGAGTCCATAAAGGCTGTCATTCCCTTTTGCAATCCAGAGTCACTTACTCTGTAAATTACCATGAATTGCAAACAAAAGCCCAGAAATAGGGCTGTGAGGATTCATACCAGTCAGGCAGCTCTGTAAATAGTCAACCTTGCCAGGGTCTTATTTTAAATACTTTCATTATTAACAATGTCATGTCACCCTCAGAGACATACGGTATGATTACCATACAGTAACATCCTTCCTCTTCACCCTCAATAATATTTCAAGCACAGAAAAATGGCCAAGGCAGAGCCATAGAACTGATTTAGCCATACTGTTGTTATTCCAAGCCTTCTATTGACTTTTTTTGGCTTTGTTTTCATGTCTACTCTTTGGAAAGCAACACAGTTTAGTAAGGGCAGAAGTGTTGTCAGGTGATTTTCAATTAAGGCTTATATTTATTTTTTAAGCAAAACTTACTTTTTAACTTCCCAAAATACATTTAACATGGTTTCAAACCAGTGAAAGGTGTTTCAATCCTCTACTGAAATATTTTATTCCTATTCCTGATATACTGAATCATAGCCTACTATTTCACTGGTGATTTTGTGGAAAGGTCGATTCCAATTTAGTATATCTGGAATAAAAGTGAAAAATCTAGACAGCAGTTCAAACTTGAGTACAGAGTCCTGCTTTTAGAATGAATTTTTACAGGAATCATTTATATTTTAGTACTTGATTATTTTTCTGACCATATCAAGAAATGGATCCTAGGTTTATAGAATGAGTCGTTTTTGTTTTGCCAATCTGCTTAACACAAACTAACTCTCTTATTTTACTTTTGCCCAAAACATTGAAACTATGCTCTTAAAAAGTAACTCTAATTTGCCTGCCTTTAATAGTGCACTGATGTTTCAGAGAGTAGTTTGAGAAAGATGCTTATGATGAGAATGGCCCAAAGATTAAGTAACTGATAAGTAAAATGAATTTGTCCAAGGTTACTTGTTTCATTTGCACTCAGATTCCTTGACTTCAGGTACATTTTCTCTTTTGCCTCTAGCAGGCTGGAAAACATACAGAATTTATTCTTCCAATTATTCACCAATTAAATCCCTAGTGAATAAAAGCCCATGAAGACAGTTTTTTAAAAGTCAGCTTTCAAAAAAAGTCACCTATAACCCCAAAGAATGGACAGCTCTAAAAGCCAATCCAGCTTCTTGGATCAACCATTTAGAATAATCAATGCTACAGACAATATGTCCAACTAAAAGTTAGTGAAACATAATAAATTTCCTTCTCAAAGTGATTTCTAAGAGATACACTGATTAATCATGTGTCCAGATAATTAAAGTCGAGTTGTGGAGCCATTACATTTTAGGGGCTTTTGAAAAGTAAATCCAGTGCTCACAGATTCGTAGCTTTCAAGATTATCATTTTCTTGACCAGCCAAAGCAGCATTTTGCCTGAAATAATTTTATCTCGCAATCAACTTTGAGTATTCCCCCAAAACATCATAGGTCAGTTGTCTTTTGGAATCCAATTGCAATTTGGTCTTAAATTAGGTCTAGAGACATTTTGATGATAATTCTCCAAACCTCCCCAGATTCCTAACTGAACACGTGGGCACAGGAAGCCCCTTTGTCTGTCCTCTAAGGATCACAAACATAGGGTGACTGATGGTACTGGTTAATCAACTCAAATTTTAAGAACAATTTAAGACTATCCTAAGAGAATCATAATACAGAAAAATACAATTTACAATTTAAGGTCAAGCCCCACTGATCCTAAAATCCCATTGCTGTGAGCTTGCCCCTGGCTACATTTCCTAACCCCATCCTGTGAGCTATGGTCAATGATAAACCACACCAATCACAACTTAGGAGAATGTTTTAAGTTCCTCACTATCCAAATGATTTCTCTGCAGAGCTCTGCCTGCCTTTCATATTGCTAAATGAAGAATTTAGATTTACAGCTTGAAATAATTCCATTAGGATTCCTTCATCACAAATATTTTCTATGAAATCGCAAGATAATCAAAACAAAGTAATAAAACGAAAACGTCATGGGAATGTCCAAAACACCTCAAAAGATCTAGCCCTAGATTACTTGAAGTCTGCAATAAAACTTCTGGGGCTTCCAATCAAGTAGTTTAATCATAAAAAATTAAAGTTCCATATTACCTTGTATTTTCTATAAACATATCCAGATTGCATTAATGAACCTTTCTTGTACCAAGTAGAATTCACCATAGCATAAAATGGGATCTCACATTTGAAATTTTAATTATATTTAATTCTCCGTGAATAATAGGAAGGTATATCTGGTTACTTTTAAAATAAGAAGGAAATTAGTCTGAGCTTATTTAATATCTCATAAAGCTCTAATTTTTAAAACTTCATTTCATTTAAATATTGCTGAATTTTAATTAAATTCACCCCCCAATATTTTATGGATAAGGAGTTGAAATGCAAATTTAAAAGAAAGAATAAATTCCACACTTTATTTCAGTTTTAAAATATGACTTAGGCATCGAAACACAGGCTTGTTGGTTGCCCAAGAAGAATACCAGCTTAAACATGAAAAATGTATCACTCTGCACACTCTTCCCATCCCCATAAACTTTCTTGCCATCTTCATTCAGTTCCTTAGCCATCTATATCTTTTTCCTTCTTATTTTTAAACCAATTGCTAACAAAGTTGATCTGCTTAGAAGCAAGTGTAGTGTCTCTAATTTTGTAAGTTTTCCACCTCTAAACCTACATCTCCTATGTTGTTGCTGTCGTTGTTGCTGTGTACTGTCAAGTAGTTTCTGACTTAAGAGGACACTGTGGTGCTGTAAATGCTAACAGGAACAGACAGCCTCATCTTCTGTGAAGTGGCTGGGGGGGGGGGGTTGGAATCACCAGTAACTGTCACTAGGGCTCCTATTAGGTGTGTTTGCTTCCATGGCGTGGATTCTGACTCGCAGCAACCACAAAAGTGACCCTTTGGGTCTCCGAGGCTGTAAATCTTGACTGGAGTAGACTATTTCATCTTTTCTCCTTGGAGTGGCAGGTAGTTTCAAACTATGCCTTTAGTAACCCAACCGATAAGAAAACATAATCCTTCCTTTTTTCTTGTGACAGTTCCACAGCAGATAAAAACAGATGCCACACCTTATCGAATGGTACACTTTGAATAGGTGCATTTTTGTATGTCAATTTCAACACAACACATCTGTTAATAAATGGAGCAAACAGATAGTGATGTCTGAGTCCCACCTTTAGAGATACTTATTTAATTCCTCTCAAATGTGACCTTACATGAGAATTTTTAAATGTCCACGTGATTTTAATGTGCAGCAAAGTTTGGGAACCACTCTAATCCTGGTACCACCCTACAATTAAAGCTCCCATCTTCCTCATCCAAACTGGCCTTTCTGCCTAGAAGACATTCTTCTATCAGTCTTACTTCATTTGAAATAAGACTACATATCCTAGTTGGAGCGATAATTCATAAACACAGACCCTACCGTTCCATTTACCAAAAAACAAACAAACAAACAAACAAACACATCTCCAATGCTGTTCTACTGCTTTTAGGAAAATGTCACTATGAGATAGATTTGGTGGTGGAGAGAAAAGAAAGAAAGAAAGAAAGAAAGAAAGAAAGAAAGAAAGAAAGAAAGAAAGAAAGAAAGAAAGAAAGAAAGAAAGAAAGACAATGGCAGAAAATAGTTTTCAAGGTTTATTTCCGAGCTCCCAGGCTAAGTGCACGGGTTCCTAATTGGAGTCAGAGAAGTTGCATTACACCGTAGGAGGGACAGTACAGAGAAAGGGAATGGAGCATCCTGAGAGACTGGGCAACAGTCACAGGTCCCCAACTGGGGGCCCCTGAAGTCACGCTGTCCTGGCTAGAGATGCAGAATTTTATAGCCTGGATCATAGAGGAGGGAGTAGCTGGGGAAATTTTTTTTGGGGGGGGCATCACTGCTCTCCGGTGGTGGGAGTAGGAGGCCCAGCCCCACTGCTGGAATTGAACCTCCGTCCCAGTGGGCCGCAGTTCCGTGCACAACCACTACGCCACCGGGGCTCAGCCGCTGGGGAAATTTTTATCATCGCAATTTTGCTGCCTGCCTATCCGGGGCTCAGCAACAATGTTCAATGCTATCTGAAATGATTAGCCTGCTGCATCTGGGCCTGCAAGGCCACAGAAAGGGAGGTGGGGGCCCAGCTTCTAGCAGTGTCCTTAAAGTGTTTTCACCAGCCCCAGGTACTTTCCCCGCGTCCGCCCTGCCAACTCCTGTGTCTGCCCGACAGTCATAACATAAATGTGAATTATCCCCTCATTTATCTCTTGCCAAGGAAACCTGGCAGTGTAATAGTTACATATTGGCCAGCTAACTGCAAAATTAGCCAGCAGCTGCTCTGCAGGAGAAACAGGAGGCATTCTACAGCCATAGGGATAGTTGTGGCATCTCAGGAGGATGGTTCTCTCCTGTTCTATGGGGTCACTATGCATCAAAACTGCCTTTATGGCAGTGAGCTTGGTTTTTGAGTTCTATCTCTTACTACTTTTCAAGAATTCTTGACCTCACAGTTTCTTGAAATCTCGAGTGCTCTTAGCTTTCCTGAACTCACAGTTTCTTGAAATCTCTAGTGCTAACTCTTAGCTTTTTATCGGGGGTCACACAGCTCTTATCACCCATCCATCCATGTGTCAAGCACATTTGCCCATTTGCTGTCATCATCACTCTCAAAACATTTTCTACTTGAGTCCTTATATAAGCTTCTCATTTTCCCCCTCCCTCCGTCACAAACTCTTGATAATTTATAAACTATTATTTCTTTTTCTTTTTAAAAATCATTTTATAGGGGCTCATACAGCTCTTACCACAATCAATATATCCATCCATATTCTCAAGTACATTTGTTGCCGTCATCATTTTCAAAACATTTTCTTTCTACTTGAACCCTTGACTTTTTAAACAATCCTGGAACATCTTTCATTTCATCTACTCAACTCCTGCTTATCTTTTTATCTCAGCCTAAATGGCAGATCTCATGAAGAAAATCCCTGATGGCTACACGTGGTGCTCAGTGCCTGGTGCACTGTGGATGTCCAGAAAATGTGATAGCATTTTGGTGAAAACTATCACTTTGTTATGGTTATTATTTTGACTTTTATCTTTCCTACCAGACTGAATAACTGATAAAAACTAGGATTGTATGTCTGGTTCATTTTTGTAACTATGGCGGTACACAGTGAGCAGTTGTCATTCATTCATTCTAGAGATTTCACTTGAGTACTCACTGTATTTCAGGCATTGTTCTGGACAATAAGCATACGCCTTGTTTAAGCAGTCCAAAAGAGCCCGTATTCTAGAGGAGAGAGCCATTGTATGAACACATAAGTCAGCAAAAAAAATTGCTCAAGCATTTTTCATTGGAAAGAAGAGAGGCAGGAAGAGATTATTAGCTCTTTATTCTGTGTATTAAATAATGTTTCCAATGCCCTTTCCTTAAGGAAGTCAGTTGTTGTGAGGTACCATCCAGTCATTTCCAACTCACAGTGACCCAAGTACAACAGAGCAAAAGACTGAACCATCCCCACAATCATTGTTACATGTGACCCCCATTGTTGCCCTGCTCGGTTGAGGTTCTCTAGGGTCTTCTTTTTTCTCACCATCCCTTCACTTTTGCCATGCATGATGCCCTTCTTCAGGAACAGGTCTCTCCTGAAAACATATCTAAAGCACATGAGACAGAGTATCACCATCTTTGTCTTGAAGGAGCATTCTGGCTGTACTTATCCCGAGACCAATTTATCCATTCTTTTGACAGTCCATAGTGCTTTCACTATTCTTCCTCAGCACCATAATTCAAATGTGTCGATTGTTCTTTGGTCTTCCTTATTTCAATGTCCAACTTTCGCATGCATATAAGACAACTGAAAATACAATAGCTTAGGCCCAACCCACCTTGGTCCTCAAAGTAACATCCTTGCTTTTCAACCTGACAAAGAGGTCTTGTGCAGCATATTTATCCAATGCAATGCATCCTTTGCTCTCTTGACTGTTGCTTCCATAAATATGCATCCTTGAGGACTTCAAACATTTCTCTCAATATATAATACAGAATCTCTCTCAATATGTAATACCTATTATTCTTTTTCGATCATGATCAGTGGGGGAAATGGAAAGCTCACAAGGCCAGAGTCAGTCAGTAGAGATGCTCATAGTCCTCTCAACTTCACCGTCAACTGCAGACATTTTCTGGACGGGGTTTTGGTTGCCTACAAGATTATAGCCCTTATTGGCTGTGGGAAGCAGGTTGCAAAGAGGAATCCATCCGTTCCTTTGGAAGCTGAGCTTGAGTAGCTTCCTTCCTGCTTGTAAAAGGCATCGTCTACTCAGGTTTCAGCTAGCTTATTGTCCAGACAACCTAGTGTGAGCAGATGGTCCAGTTCTTTGCATTAAACCTATTTTCAGGATTTTTTCCAGCAAAGGGAGGTCAGATCCTTTGGGGCTAGAATGACAAGTGAATAAATTGAATTAAAAAACTCAACAGCCTATATGTCTATGATGACGGGGAAAAAACCATGAACAACATAAGAATCTTTGGATACTGAAGACAAACTTCATTTTCCTCCATTTTCTGTTAAAAATCTCTAAGCATCGATGAGCTTTAAAACCTATGAGAAAGAATAAATTTTATGTTGATATTATCTTCTAGCTCTAAAACAATGTGAACCTAATGTCACCCTTCATATACTGAAGGAATGCCACCTATTCCTACTTGCAACAAGCTTCTCAAACAATAGCGTTAGCAATGCTCGTCTTCTTGAACCAAGCAACCCTTCTACTCCTACTATGTTATGTAGGCACTAGACATATTTTCATCCAACATATCACAGGACCATTATGAACTAAAAGTTGAGAATATTACTCCCTTGAGAATCACTGCTTTGAAAATTGACCTTAAAGCATGTCTGTGCTAAATCCACATAGCCTCTCTCTCAAAGTTAAGGTGATATAGATAGTATACATCTATTAGTTACTGAAAAAGAGACCAACATCTCTTAATGAAAGAAGTGTTTCTTTCAAAAGAAATTCAAATACGAATTACCTGTCAGATGTAAGGGGAATGGCAGAACAGATGAACTCCTGAAACTACTGCTTGAGGTAAACTTGAACTAAAAATATCCCCTAAGATTTTCTTAACCCAAACAATATTTAAAGCAAAAATATCTTACTTGAGTGTTATGGACTTTTAAAGCTAGCTAATTTGGATCAAATTGACAACAGCAACTTGAAAGATTGGACACGAAACTTACAAGCTGGTTAGCTTGTGCTAATGAAGGAGGAACAGCTCAGAAAAGGAAGGTGAGAATTGCTGTACATCTTGACCTATGTAACCAGTGTCAATGAACTGTACTTGTAGGAACTGCTGACTTCGTGTATGATCTAATGTGCATTTTCTCAGTAGCAACAGCAAAACAAAATTTTAATAAATGTGAACACCATAGTAAATATCTGTAGTCACAGAAACATCAAAAGTTAGAGGTAGGTTCAGGAATGCTTTAGCCCCTGGAAAAGGACAGTGGAGGAACCGTGAAGGAGAGGAAGGCACTCAATGATATAGATTGACACTGTGGTGGCAATAATGGCCTCAGACATAAAAATGGTTGTGAGGATGACACAGGGCCAGGCAGTGTTTCTCCCTGTGGTACAGAGAGTGTCACGCATCATTCAACACCCAAAATGTGTTTTAGGAAATAAGACGTTATGTGTTTGGGATGTTATGCAAACACCATATTCGACATTTTGGGGATCCGCGACCAGATGCCCTTTCATTGTTACCACAGCCAGTAGAAGTGATGTTGGCACAGCAAGAAGAAGCGAGAGGAAGCAATACCAGCTGCAGCAGGAGGCAAAAGGGTATTGGTGGCAATGGAGTGAAAGAAAACAAGTGAAGAGGGAGCAGAGTCGGAGTCAGTGAACTGGCTGGTTCTACCTCAGTCACATTTGTAACCTGAGGATTGAAGGTGGAAAAAAAAAACATGATGTCTGAGGAAGCAGAAGACAGCTGTACCAAGATTATTGAACTGTTGGTAGGTGACAAACATGGTCTTGCTACATCAATGCCTTATATGTTGAATTAAGACAAGTATTATTACAGCAAACTAGTGGCTGACAGTCTCAGAAATGATCATTGTAAATCTCCCCTGACAATTAACCCCCACTAATAGAGTCCAGCCACAAAAAGGATTAAATCTGTATGAGTGAATAATTCGGGTGCTGTGATATGGAGTCAGACTACACTGACCCAGTATCCCTCTCTCAACAGGGCTTTAAAAAGTTAGTACCAGGAACTAAACAAAGATAATATTAATGGAAGAGAGTTATGCCCCCAGGGAGATGACCTATAAGACTCTACCATAAATTAACAAGGAGGTTTTGAAAGCAAGTCAAAGGTAATATAAAAAAAAAACAAACAAACATAGATCGTCGAGTGGACTGTGGGGATCACACTAAATCCTAACTCCAATTTAAGAACAATTAGCTCTAACATTTTGATATGAGCCCTTAGGAAGAGAACACAGATGTTACAGATGCAAAATGTGGTGGAGAAATTAGAGGGTGCCCAGCTATCAGATAAAATAGCTTCTAAAATCTTAAAGGTTTTTTCCAAACAATCAACCATCTAAGTGAGATGTCAAATTAAGGCCACATGGAAAAAACACACCAACATCAGTCACCAAAGGCTTGTAAATCATATAATCTGAAATCAAAGGAGGGATTAATATCAGAGCCTAAATTGTAAGAATCCAGTTTGCAGAAGGCTGTGGGTTACAGTGGGAGTCCGAGATACATTTCTGGGAATTACATAGGAAATAAGTCTCTGGGGATTTCCCACTATCCATAATAGAGGAATAGATGGAAAGTGGTTAGTAAACAGAGTGCATTGGAAAGATGAGTATAGAAGATCAAAGGGATACACCTGATATGAACAGTAAAAATCTTCTCGATTGGTCCACCCTGCCTCTGATTCACACGGCACCTGATCTGGTTTTCAAAATGTTCTGTCTGATTTTCATTTGCTCATATTAGTATTTAACTCAGATGTGTTGTGTTCTGCAAGAATATACATTTAGGATCTAATAATTTAAAACTTTTAAAGGAGAACTGCCTCCTCTTTTAAAAACAAAAGACTTCTGTGAACAGGGATGTATATGCTATCAGACATTGTCTGAAGGATACTAAGTGATGCAAGCCTATACATGAGTGTAGGTGTATATATGTGACATGATAAATGTGTGTGTCTACAAAATAGTGCCATAAGATATGATCTACCACCTACCTCCAACGAGTACATTCCAAGTCACAGTGACCTTATAGGGCAGAGTAGAAGAGTCCTCTAAGGTTTCTGAGACTGCAAACCTTTAGAGCAGGGGTGTCAAACTGGCAGCCCAAGGGCTGCATGTGACCCCTGAAGTTATCTTTTTTGACTTTGAAATAAAATGAGAATAGAAAACAAATGTTATGAAGAAAAAAGTTTTTGCAGGAATAAACTCCCTCATTTTTCTCCTAAATAGCAGTTGGTGAGTTTGAACTGCTGACATTTTGGTTAGCAGCCTAATCCTTAATCTCCAGCACCATCAGAGATCTTCACAAAATCATAGAAAGGTTTATTAGACAAATTATCAAAATATGAAACTATTATTTCTCAATACAACTCCAAATAGTTCTATATACTTCTGCAATCTGTGATTCCAATGCTTTAATCCTAACCCTTGAAGAATTGTAGTCTCTAAATGGCACCAAATCCAAGCAACCCTTCTAGCATCCTCGAGAAATTAAATTGGGTTCCTTTTAAGTGGTCTTTGAATTTGGGGTGAAGAAAAAAACTCTGAAGGGGAATGATCAGACCTATAGGGTTGATGAGATAAGGTTTATCAACCAAATTCTCATAATTTGGAGAATAAGTAGATGCATTATAGTAATGGAAAACAATTCCTTGGTGCAATATTCCTAGCCTTCTTCTCATGATGCACATTTCCAGTTTATTTCAACAAAATATCACCTTAATAAGCGGTTTTAATCATCAATCCTGTACCTTCAAGAAAATGTATCAAGTTACCTCTTTGGGAGACTAAAATCAATTTCCATAATCCTCTGAGCTGACCTCCCTGCCATGAATTAAATTGGCTCCCCAGGCTTCCTCAGAAGCCACTGTTTGATGAGAACTTGTCTTAAAGGCATCCATCACATTTGTTATCATTAGGTACCATCAAGTCAACATCAAGGTACCATCAAGATACCACCAAGACAACAGGAAGCAACACTACCTACTCCTGGACAATGCATGCTATATTTTTAAAAATCCTTGCATCAGCTTTTCCAATCCAGCCCTCTTTTTCACTGGCCTCTGCTATCCCAAGCATGATGTCTTTTTTTTGGAGACTGGTTTCTCCTGACAGCATCTCCAAAGTATATGAGACTCACCATCACCATCCTCCTTTCTAAAAAGCATTTTGGTTATACTTCTTCCAAAACATATGTAGTTGCTCTTCTGGGAGTGAATAGAACTAAATATCCTTCGTCAAACACAATTAAAATACATCAATTCTTCATTAGTTTTCCTTATTCATTGTCTGACTTCCACATGCATATCAGGCCATTGAAAATACCCTGAAAAAAAAAAGAAAAGAAAAAAAAAAGAAAATACCCTGGTGTGAGAGCACTTTGAAGGACAACTTTGGAGACAGAGTGAGGGAATTGGGCCCAATCTGACTCCAGCGCACCAGGGTGAGACACTAAAGGCATGCAATGGAATAGCAAGGGAAGCAAAGCAATGAAGTTGCTGGGAAATACCAAAGATAGACTTGCTGGTCAGGGTGTGGCACCCCATTAGACTCAACCATAAATCACTCCTGCAGGTCAGCAAACAGACCTGGAACTGTTTGTAGGCTTTTCTTTGATTTCTTCCTTTGTTTTAATCATTGTTTTTTTTTGTTTGTTTGTTTGTTTTGCCGTGGTGGTGTTTTTTTGTTTTGCTCTTTTTTTGTGCTTATTATTTTCTCTGCATATCTATCTAAATATGATAGGTGGGATAAATGGTCCAGAGGAGAAAATGACAGGACTGACAAATCCACAGAAACTCATGCATATAAGAAAGAGTCTTATATAAAGGGTAAGTATACATTAAAAAAGCATGCCAACCTAATGATGTCCAAGCTCAGAAGTCCAACATTAGCCCATACGTCTGACACAAATCTCCAAAGCCCTCCTCAATCTCACAAAACAAAGCCAAATCAGTGAGCATGTAAGCATCTCGGTACCGGCAGGGGTCTCCACATGGTTGCTCCAGCACCCAAGGGCTGCATCAGAGTAGGTCCATGTGGCTTCTCCTCAGGGATGTCCCACAGGAAGTGAATCTTGCAAGCTGGAGCAGGAAACTGGCTAAGGCAACTGTACCTGGGTCCAAAGATCAGAAAGCAAGAGATCTAGAAAGGTGAGGCTCACTGAGCCATTTATCTCTCAGCCCTTAGGTTAATCGCATATGTGTATATTGGCCAGGTTGGCACAAGGAACCTTAACTATCTCACATATATTTATATGCCAAGTATTAAGGTAGCAGACAGACATTGGGCACTCCCTCAATACAAGAACACTTTGTTCTAATAAGCTGATATTCCGTGATGCTCAGCTTCCTGACAGGATGGCTGAAGATAAAAATGGGTGCATAAGCACATGTGGTGAAGAATGCTGATGGTGCCCTGCTATCAAAAGAAACAGTGTCTGGGGTCTTAAAGGATTGAAGATAAACAAATGGCTATCTAGGTAAGAAGCAACAAGTCCACATGGAAGAAGTACATCAGTCTTTGTGATCATGTATCAAGCATCAAAGTCCCAGAACAAAAAATCACATCAATGTGAATGAGGGGGAATGTGGTCTCACATTTTCCACTTATAACTGTCTTCGCTCAAGGGAGAGACATTAGAAAGGAGACATGGTCTCTCTCTTCATGGTAATAGTTGAAGAAAGAGAATCTTTTTCCCATTCCTGACCCTAAAAACTTTTGCTTGACTGTTCAAGAAGAATGAACACTGCCTCAATTAGCTTTGCCTGGTTTATTCTTGGCAGTATTAAGGGATAGTATTAATTGATTTGAAGACAAAAGCCTCATAGCTCCTCTTAATGAATATATCCCAAATCTGCAAATACAGATTTAACATTGCAGCTCAAAAAAAGTAGCTTCATTAAGATGAAAATAACACTTAACAATCAATACAGAACCAGGCTGCTGAGAGATGCAGTCCAAGCATGTCCTGGGTAGAAAACCTGAACGTATTAGGGTTTCTGAGGAGATAGATAGCAGACTGGCTTTTGAAAGTGCAATAGCCACTGCTCCTTGTTTTCCTTCAAAGACATGTAGTCAAACTGTTTCTCTTCTCTGGGCATCGTCCCGACACATGATATGCAGGGACTGTCAAAAGTGGCTGTCACTGCAGTTAAGCTTGTTTCTGTCTAAATTCATCCAGCATTTTCAATCGCTTTCTTCTCTATGCTTCCTCCTCCTCCCTTCACATTGTGGGAAACCTCACCTTTCAGACAAAAGAATACATTCAATCCCATTCATCAATTATTAAGTAGCAATCAATACTGCTGGCCCGGGTTTGCCTTCTTGTGACCAGCCTTGCACTACTCGGGTGACATGGAGCTGTCTGTTTGCCAGAGGTCACACAGCAGGGGCCTTTAGAAGGTGAATGAACAGGATTCTGAGGCGACATGCCACGGCCAGCAGCCTGAGGGAGTGAGCCCAGAAGGATTCTAGGTGAAGCATAATGTCCTAACGCCAACCCCAGAGAGTCACACTGATGACTGAATTCTCCTTCGTTCCCCTTTGCCTGAGAGTTGTCTCATGTTTTAAAGTGAATGCATATTGAGCCCTAACGTGAGGACTATCTCTGACTGACAGCCCTAAGTTTTCAGAAATAATCTTGTCAGAAGCCCTCTGATTTGGATAAAAAAGCTACCAAAATAAACCAATCATACAGATCTTCACAGAGAATCACCAGTTGCTGGTGTAGTAAAGATTGTTACCCTTAGAAAAAAAACAACTTAAAAATCTAAAGATTTGTATTTCATTTGCATTCATTGCTGTCTGGCTAACTTGTCCATATTTTCAGAATTTCAGATACCTCAAAGAAAGGGGAAGTAGAACAACTTGAAAATTATAATATAGACTAGTAACGCCCCCACCTCCCCACCACTGCCCCCAAACTGCTGCCATCGAGTCAGTTCCAATTCATAGCAGTCTGAAACTGTCAATCTCTACCAAGTAGACAGTTCCATTTTTCTCTCAAGGAGTTGCTGGTGGATTTTAACCTCTATCTTTGAGGTTAGCAGCCTAACCCACAGCACTACTAAGCTCCTTAGAATATCAATAGCTACCTGGGAATTATGTTTATGGCGGGGACATATGGTGTCAGAGGACCTGCTTCCAACTTATCATCATAGACCCAATAGGAGCAATGGTACAGCTATAATAAGTAAAGATTATGGTAAAGTCATAGAAAATATGAGAGAGAGAAATGATGGAGTCAGACACATGCTCACCTTAGCCCCACTTGGGGAGAGAGAGAGAGCAGTTAGGAAGATGAGGGGGATATGGGGAGAGGGAACAGGGAAGAAAGGAAGAGGGGTTGGGGGAGGAGAGGTGGCCAAGGAAGAACTTTGGTTTGGTTTGGTTCTGTTTTTTGGTTTGGGGCCTTCACTGCCCTTTGGTGGTCGTGGGCGCTACCCAGTGGTGCTCCTGACAGCCACTGCTGGATTTGAACTGCCACAGTCCCGCACTCAACCACTTATGCCACTGGGGTTAAGCCTGAGAACTTCTTTACACTCACCAAGTCTTATATTTCTTTTGGTGACATATAATTCCCCTAATTACAGGTAAGGACATAGGTCATAGGAAAGGGCTGTATTACAGGACCCACAGCAATGAGGAACTAGGGGCACAGAGGTGACAGGAAAGGGGGGTATTGAGGTCCCCATGTAACAACGTTACATGATTCATGATGGCTGCCTAACCTTGATTGCCCTTGGGCTAGAGACTTGATTTAGCCAAACTTTCCAGGGACTGACACCCATTCCCCTAACAGCAGGGAGTCAACCCTCTCTTTTATGTGAGAGACAATGGCTTCTGGATAATCAGAGCCTTTAGGGAGACTATTTCTAAGGTTCTGATCTCACACCAAGTGCTGACAAATAGCTCCTACTATTTGCTTAATATTTTGGAGCTAGAGGTGTGCAAAAGTCTTCTATTGGTCCGACAATACGGTCTTCTAAACCTCTCACCACCAAGCGGATTCCAACTTACCTCAATGATAGAACAAAGTAGAAGTGCTCCTTAGGGATTTTGAGGTGGTCATGGAGTTTCATAGCTTGTGCATCTTTCCAGGAGCAAACAGCCATGGAGGAGGAGCTGGTAGGTTTTAATGACGAAGCATTCATTTAGCAGAGAAGCCTGTAACCCATTGGACCACTGGAAGCGACCAAACTAGAGTTTACAGGTTTCTGTGTGTCAAACAGTCAGTCCTGACTCACTGTGACCCAAGAAGACAGAGTATACTGGAGTCATAATGTTGCATATGCAGTAGTCTTTCTTTCCTGGGTTCAAATGGCTGACATTTCAGTGAACCATTGGCCCACCAGGGCTCCTGATAGCTTATGTAGGCCATGGTGACAAAAAGTAATATCCTTTATGTGAGTAAAACATATGGAAATATAATCATAAGTTTTTCATCGTTACAGAGTAAGGGTGACAAATAATATAAAAAGCAGTTTGCGAGGCCAACCATACTTATTTGGGATATAAGATGTCAGAGAATTGTGCTTCCCACCACAGTTTCCTCATATGTGAAATGGAGAGGAGTTTCGTCAGATTTACTATCATAAACAGCACACAGCAATCCTGTGGAAGTAGGTAGTCTGTGCTGTAGATGAACAGTTCGCTGCAGGCTTAGCACAGCTGCTGGAGACTTAGGAACAGAGGAGGCTCATGCGTTGCAGGTTAAATTGAGCAAACCGAAGCTTTGGCCTTAAAACATACAAAAAGCCTAAGCTGTGGAATAGCCTGATTGATAGAGCTAAACTTTTCGCTGTGGTTCTCAACTGGGGGGACACTGTTGCCTCTGAGGTGACATTTTTAAGCCTTTTTGACAGTCATAACTTGGAGGAGGTGAGACTGGCTTCCTCTGCATAGAGATCAGGGATGCTGTGAAGCATTCTACTGGGCATGGGGCAGCCCTCCCACAAAGAATTAAATGAATTTTGCTTATATGGCTGAAGGTTTCAAATGTCAAGGTGGCTTTTCCTTGTTGTTGTTCTATGACATCCATTCAACTCTGAGTCACGGCGACCCCGTGTACAACAGAATGGGATCCTTTCCAGCCCTGTGTCATCTTCCTAAGCATTACCTTGCAGCTATCGTCTATCTTTCCTCCTTTTGTTCACAGCTTGTTGCCTTGACCAAGCATTATGTTCCTTTTCAAGGACTGGTCTCTCCAGATAAGGAGGACAAAATACCTGAGAGGAAGTCTCATCATCCTCACTTCTAAGGAAATTTCTGGCCGTCCTTCCGCCAGTACTGATTTGTTCTCTGGGATTTTCCTTAACACAGACTTTACTTGATGGAAGTACAAGGAGACAGTTTCCCTGATCCAGTATCGTCTGAGTAGTTTTAATAAGCGTGGCATGTCGGAAATGATTTTATTGTCATTGTCAGCGCCTGCTGAGTGGTCCTTACCCACAAGAAGAAAACGCTGCTTGTGCCTGCACCGTCATCAAGATCATTGCTCTCCTTGAGTCTATTACTGTAATCTAATCACTGTGCTAACCCATATAATGGAGAGCCTTTCTCTTTTTGCCTGATCCTCTGATTTATTATTTTACCAACCATGATGCCCTTTACCAGGGACTGGTTCCTTCCTGATGACATGCTCAGAGCATCTAAAATCCAAACAAGCAAACAGCAATCAAAGCACAGGCACATTGATTCCAATCCATAATGATCCTGCAGATGGTTGCCAAGGCTATTAAGACTGTATGCAAACAGATAGATTCATCATTTTCTCTGCGCGGGCCCTGACAGGCCTCCTTCAAAGGATTCGCTGCCATCAGTGGACTCTGACTCATAGAGACCATATATAGAGATTTTCAGAGAATGTACATCTTTATGGGAACAGGTAACCTCAATTTTCTCCCCTAAAGTAGCTTGTGGGTTTGAACCACTGACCTTGATGTTAGTCTGCTGAGACTTACCTGTATCTCAGAGGAGAAAAATGAAAGAATTCTAATAAATAATTAATGGAGATATAATATCCAAACATGAATACTCTAGACTTGAATGAAAGACATATAGGCATGGGGGATATTGATTAGGACAGAGGAATCATGGTGACACTGTGGGTTCAACACCGGGCTGCTAACTCAAGCCCACCAGCCACTCGGGAGAAAGGAAATCTTGGGAGGTCAAATCTATGGAGCAGTTTGACTCTGTTGTACAACGTCACTGTTAGGTGGAATGGACTACAAGAGAATCGAGTTAGGGAAGAGGACTAAATTCAAAGGCTTTTTTTTTTACAAATGTATCTCTTGGTCCCTTAAAAATCCAAGAGACAAGAGAAACATGAACTTAAAGCATAATTTACTTGAATGACATGAAATTTTAATTACAGGAAAAAACAAAAAATGACAGTGATCAGGGCATGGTGGCTATTTTGGATTGTGAAACTTTTCTTTCTGCACAGAGATGCACACATACAAGACACCTAATTAAAGAAGGAAAGAAGTGTGATCCATAGATTGAATATCGCAATTTCAGTTTTCTAATTAAAGATGGCATTTAGAGTAGTGGTGAAAATTAAAGTCAGTAATAATCATTTATAGCCAAATAAAGATTTCATATCTGTATGATACTGAGCAACAACAAAAAAATGATGAAACTTAAAATAATTGCCATTTTCTTTCCCATGGCACTTTACAATTTACATGGTGCTCTGACACAATCTCATTTATTTATAGAGTAATGCGGGGAAAACTTCTTTTTTTTCACTGAAACTGTTTTCTTCCAGATATCCAAAATATTTGGCTTGTGATAATAGAACTTGGGTAAACTATTGAGTGACTGGCGAGTTCCAAGAGCTCAAGTGGCAGTAATTTTAGTCTGAAAACATCGAACTCACTGATGATTCTGAGAAGTAGATGGGAGACATAACCTACATATGAAGACAGTCTCTCTCATTACCAACTTAAGACAGAAAAATAAGTGCTTAACTCCAGCTCCTGAAATTCATGGGCAGACATATAGACCCATGCATCATGTATGGAAGCTGTAAACTTGCCAGCAAATCAATTATAATATCTTTGTAATTCTGTTCTGCTTATAACTAAAAGAATACCATTGGAGATTTGAAAGATAAGTCTTCATTGATTGCTGAAAAATTCATTCTTGAAGTGGCAAAAGAAACCCCAATCACCATTCATTAGCAACTGCCATTATATCATTTAAAACATGAATTTTTAAAATGAGAAAAAGGGTTCTCTAAATATAAACATGACAATGCTAACCCACTTTCAGTAAGAATGCATTTTGAGCTGCTTTTCTAGTAAAGATGAGTGACATTAAGCTTGTCATCTCTTTGTGCCTAGCTTGAAGACACAACAGGACAAAGGATGTAATCTATCTGAAGTTTATCTTTACATCATGCATAATTAATCAATAGGGGGATAAAAATCCTGGCTTTTATTCAGACCTTAAGCAAATCCTTACATTTCCCTTTAGCAACTATGCTTAGAGCTCATTGAAAAGGATTCCAATTGCCAAGCACATAATAATACTACTCCTTAACTACTTCTAGAATCTTCTCTAAAATCTTCCCCAAACCCCAGAGCCATTGCTATTGAGTTGATTCTGACTGACCAAAATCCAAGGACTCTAAATCTTTATAGGAGTAAAAAGCCTCATCTTGCTCCTCCTTAAAATTGAGTGTTGCTTCTTAAAAGTATCTAATCCCAACGTAAAATTTGCAAGTGAGAAAACCCAAGACTAAGAAGACCCAGAGAGTCTTCTGAGTGTACATAGTTTAACAGCGATCTATCCGGACCTAGAATCTAAGGATCTGAGCTGTCAATTCAGGGATCTATCTATTACAGCACACTGCCTTGAAGGTCACAGATGGCTCTACCACCACCCATGTCACACAGAAACATTTCAGGCCAACACAGATAGAATATTAGTAACTGGATGCTCACTTAACATCTTTGAATCAATCTGCAAGAGGTACGACAAATGATGGGCTTACAACAGCTCAAAATGATCCCAGCTTTTTTCATCTCCACCAATGAAAAACTGCATATGGAGTCAGATGTCTTCTTAAACTCCAGCAGTCAAATGTGTGCTTCTCCTTGTATGCCTCAACTATGTTTCCATTCTCAAAGCTGAGTCAGAAGAGTATACTGGGTCAGCAAGTTAGCTACTAATCTAGATCTCAAATTCGGGTCAAGAACAGTCACTCATTATTCTCTAGAAATCATATATACAGCACAATGCTTTCTAGCCATCACACAATTTACATATATTACGAATGTGTGTATCAGATTTTGGCATTTCCCTCTATAGAAAAGAGATATGAACATGACTATGAGGTGAACAGAGTGATTTTGAGCAGTTTAAATGCAAATCAAGTGGAAAGGGATCCAAGAAAAAAAATTCCTTCCTTAAAAAGTCCAAAAGGAAGGATATGCTATAGTGTCTGTGCAGATGTTTGCATGTGGAAGTAGTCTAAGAGAAGAAGCACAGTAGAAATGAAGTACGGTTACGGGCCAAGGAAAAGATTGTGCCAATGCCCCAATTCTCCATTACTTCTTATGTACAATGGACTAAAGACACTGCTAGTCCTGCAACATCCTCACAATGTTGTTGTCTTTGACCCAATCATTGCCGTCACAGTATCAGTTCATCTCTTTGAGCACCTCCCTCTTTATCACTTACCTTTTGTTTCATTGAGCATGAGGTCATTTACCAGGGACTGACTGGTTTATAATGTGCCCAAAATATGTGAGATGAAGTCTCACAATTCTGGCTTCTATGAGGCATTCTGGCTATGCTTCTTTTTTATTATTAAATACCTTTGGGGGGGGGGCTCTTACATCTCTTATCACAATCCTGATGCTCATCCATTGTGTCAAGCACATTCATACATATGTTGCCATCATCATTTTCAAAGCATTTTCTTTCTATTTGAGCCCTTGATACAAGCAACCCATTTCCCCCTTGCCTTCCCCCTCCCTCCCTCATGAAAAATTGATAAATAATAGATTATTGTTTTCATGTCTTATATTGTCCTCTGTCACCCTTCACCCACTTTTCTGTTGTTTATACCCCTGGGAGAGGGTTATATTTTGATCCTTGGAATGGACTCCCACTTTCTCCCCCCTCTTTCCTGTTCTCCTGGTATCTCTATTCTCACTGTTGGTCCTGAGGGGTTTCTCTCTCCTGGATTCCCTGTGTGACAGAATCTTATCTATAGCACTGTACATGTTCTGGTCTCTTCTAATCTATAAGTTAAAATTGATGTCATGGAAGTGGGGGGCATTGAAGAACTAGAGGGAAATTGTATGTTTCATCAGTGCACTATACTTCTTTCAAAAGAGATTTATTTGTTTGTTTTTGGTCAGTCCACGGCACTTTCACCATTTTCACCAGTGCCATCTTTCAAATGTATCAATGTTTCGCTGGTATTCCTTATTCAATGTACAACATTCACATGTATATGAAGCAATTGAAAAAAACTCTGACTTAGGTCAGATACATGTTAGCCCTCAAGGTGACATCTTTCCTCTTCAATGTTTTAAAGAGAGGATTTTTTTAAATTTTAATAAATCATTTTATTGGGGGTTTGTACATTGCTGATCACAATCCATATATACACTCACAATCCATATATACATATATTGTGCCAAGCACTTTTGCACACCTGTGGCTGTCATCATTCTCAAGATGTTTGCTTTCTACTTGAGCCCTTGACATCAGTTCTTCATCGTTTCCCCTCCCTCTCTGCTCCCCCTCACAAACCCTTGACAATTTATAATTTTTTATTATTTTGTCATATCTTACATTGCCAGATGTCTCCCCTCACCTACTCCTCCACTGCCATCCTCCAGATAGGAGGTTATGTGTAGATCCTTTGCTACTCTACAATTAAAACCAAGTTTCAGAATGTCTTCTGGTCTTTCCTATATGTTTCTTTCTACATGTGCGATGTTCTTTATGTCATCACCCATCAAGTCTTTTGTAATTAGTGTTCAATGAGTCAAATCTGTTCTTGAGGTAGTCTCACATTTCAAGTGGGACCTATTCCAGGTCATCTTTCCAGTCATGTAGACTTGTTTAAATTTTCTTCAGCTTCAACCTGAACTTACATTTGAAAAATTGGTAGTCAGTTCTACAATCAACATTTGACATTATTTTAGCTCTAGATACCGAGTCTCCCTTGTCCTTTCCCACAGACGTAGCTGATTTGATTTCTGCATATTAAAGCGAGAGAAGTCCATGCATACAATCATTGTGAATGTTGTATTAGAAACAGTATTTGTGATGAAAAAGTCATTAGGTTTGCAAAATTCTGTCTTATGATCTCAGGCTTCATTTTTATCACCAAGGCTCTAGTTTTCTACTTTTCCTTCCCTTTTGTTTCTAACTTTCACATTCCTGTTGCCAATAATTATCAAAGCATCCTGATTGCATGCTTGAAAAATTCCAGGCTGAAGAAGTTGGCAGATTTCTCCAATTTCTTCATCACTTGTTCTAGTTGATGGTGTGTAAATTTTAATAATAGTTTTATTTACTAGGTATCTTTGTATCCTATCACATACAGCATTGTTCTCCACGTAATAATTTTTGACAATGAAAGTGATGATATTCTTCGTAAATTTGTCATTCACTGTATGGTCACTTATGATTGTCCAATTCAACATGCTAATACCAATCCATTTCCTTTCTGTAATGGTTAAGATTTCTATTTGTATGGGCTCCATTTAATTTTTAATGATTTCAGTTTTTTGTGGATTCATACTTCATGCAATCCATGTTCCAGTTATTGATGAATATTTTCCACGATTGCCCCTCATTTTGAATCATGTTGCCATCATTAAATGAATAGTCCTAAAGCTTTGTTCCATCCATGTCATTAAGATAAAATCTAGTTTGATAGGGTAGCTCTTACCCAGTCATATATTGAGTCCCATCCAATGTGAGGGTTCTATCTTCTGGCACAATAGCAGACATTATTCATTAGGTTTCAGTGGCTGATCCCTCAGAAGTGAACAGCCTTTTCCTTCCTCCTAGTCTGTTTTGAGTTTGGGAACTCTGGTGAAACCTGTGCACTATGGGTGACCCTTCTGGTGTTTGAAAAATTCACGTATTACAGCAAACCATAAACCCCCACACTCTGACAAACAGGCTTGCAGGTGATGGATTTTCCAGTAAAATGGACTTAATTCCCTGTCCCTGGGCTTAGCTGTATGGCTTATTTTTGCCAATAGAATTTAGTTGATTTGATTCAGAATCCTGGAAAGTACTAATACCATTGGGTTCAGTCCTTCTTGTAATTCTACCTGCTTATGAGAATGGCATATTCAACCTAATTTTCTGATCCCAGGAGGATAAGAAGACATGTGAAGAAGAACTGCCTTCCCTGAGGTACTCCAGTGGGCCTGGATAAAATCCCTCAGCCAAGCCACGTGCTAAAATAAATCATTACTGTTTTTTTCTTGTCAGTGTGTTTTAGAGTAGTGTCTAGTTCAGCATTAGCTAAATGTTATAGAATGAAAAGCGACGTCTTATGATTTGAGATTATCTATCCATTTATACGAGGATGTCAGAAAGGGCTGTAGATCATGAAACCCCAAAAGAAAAATCACAAATGCTAAGCAGAGTATCGTGGTCACTTGTCTAACAAGAAGACTGGATTTGCTTGCTCGGAGGATAGACAAGGGTGTTTCAGTATGTTGTGCTAATATGATTGAAGATAATTATGAGGTCAGGGTGGAAATAAGAAGTCTCTTACTTAGATCACAAGGGTTTGGAGAGATGGTGGGGATGGAGATTTAGGCAGTCTTTCAACAAAAATATTGCACTGCACGATAAAGGGGTGTACCTAGGAGGATGCAGGCAATTGTCCATAAAGAAAACATTGTTGTTTGAGGCTTTTAAGACCAAATAGCCTGAGGGACGGTTTGAGACATTTTTCTATCACTAGAGTTATAGCATAAAGATTATAGCTAAGATCAAACCTAATTTAGACCAAGGATAAATTCTGCCAGGCTGAGTTTTAAAGGAGGCTTACTTCTTTGCGCAGAGAGTCTAGGTTCACTGATATTTTCCATAAAGAGAAAAACTAAAGGTACTGCAAAGGAGGAAAGCAGATCTCTTGAGAGAGTGCCTGGGGTCTCTTTGCAAATGGGGATGCCACTACAAATTCTCAACACTAACATTGCCCCCACATCCATGTTCCTATATTCCCAATGGGAGTTTATCTTTACCCAACCTTCTTGATGGGTGGAGGAATAGGGTTCTATACCCAATCCTGAGAAAACGAGTCAACATTTAGAGAGGTCTGCCAGAGGAGATGGCTTTATCATTGGAATTATTGTTTTGTCTTTGAAGATACTTGGGGAAATGGGAGGTGCAAGAGGCAGATAAGAGGAGAGTATGCAATGTTGATTCCCTCAAGTCCCTGGTTTACCTATGCTGAGGGGTATGGGAAAAAGTGTCCCTCGTGTGCAAAGAGACAGGGATTCAGAAAAGCTGGGATGCTGCTGCCTTGGGGCAAAATAAGCTCAGAAGAAAGTAGTTTACATGAAGAAAGGGCCAAGGAATCAAAGAGCAGACATGTTGAGTCTCCCAAAGGAGTTCCTTAGATTAGAAGTGACTAACTTCTTTATCAGTAGGGTCTTTGGGGACTATCACCTGCCCACATTGAGTTTTTAGACAACAGAATGAATTTTCATTCATGTGAGAAACTACACCATGGTTTAAACCAACTTACCAGTGGTGATTATAATAAGACGTCTTTCCCCCTTTGCGGTTCCTTATTTCAACAGCGGAGTGGGAACCTGGCTAAGAAAAGAAATCTAGATCAGGGAGAATTAGATAATGCCCTCCTCAAGCCTGTAAAGTAGTGAATGTCACCATGTTCAATGTTCCTATCTCATTTTAAAAAAGAAATATTTTATAATCTCTTTTGCTTTACTGACATAAAATTGATGGGCAATATAATTGATATATCTTTTAAAACATATGTATAATTGCCTTCGATCTAAAGGATAAGCAAAAAGAAAAGGATTCATAATGGATAAACAAAATAATTCTTAAAGGATAAACAAAAAGAAAATATTTCCGGTATAAATGCATGATCCCACCAGAAAATCAGGTTTTATTCCTGCTGATGATAAATTTGAATCTAAAATAAGTAAGAAAATATAAAATTGAATGTTGCTGAAACTTGACAATTTTTGACTTTTTAAATTATATTTATGTATATTTATGTAATTTCCTTTAATAGGGCCAGGTGCAAATGCAGACCGATGCAGATATGTTGTGTATGACTCTCCAATACAAATAGCACTACTATTACTGTCATAAAATTCCAGATTGGTAAATCATTCCTAGCAAAATTCCAAACAAAATAAGTTTTCTCATTTCTTGGTGTATAACAGTAGAATTTGCATTCCTGAAAAATACAGTGATTAAAGTTATTCAAAATGTTTTTTAAAATTTTTAAAATAGAATCATGTTCTACATTTGATAATGAACAGATTTCATTACCATACTAAATGTCCAATGAGGAATTTGAAATTAGTACAGGGAACACAATCATTTTTTCATAAATCAAGTTTTTCCCACACACTGTATCTCAGTTCTGGCCTCCTCCCACTAAATGTCAATTGTTTTTATCTGCTATCAAATCAGTTCAATTCATAGCATAAATTAAATAAAATGCTCAGGCCTGTGCCATTCCGATGTCACCTTTGTTTTCAGATGTTTGTGAATTTGTTCCAATTCAATAGTGGTCCCCACACAAGGGCACTGTACTTCCATGAATTTCCAAAATGCCCCCTTTAGATTAGTATTGTCTCTATTGAGAACCTCCTACCATTGAGTTAATTCAAGCTGATGACAGCCATACAGGTTAGAGCTAAACTGCCCCTGTGGATTTTGGGGACTCTAACTTTAAAAAAAAATCATTTTATTGAGGGCTATTACAGATTTTATAAAAATCCATAGAAACTGTAACTTTTACTGGAGTAGAAAGTCTGATCTTTCTCCCACAGAGCGGCTGGTGGTTTCAGACTATTGAAACCTTCATTGGTTGAAAGAGGAAATCTTTTAGTCAAGAAGGAGAGTAAAATGCAAAGAGGAATAAGTCAATTGGCTTAAATTAGAGTATGCTAATAATTGGCAATGACTTAACTCTATGAGCGTTAGGAAGTTATGCTTTAAGGAAAACCTTTACTAAGAGGGAAAGGGAGATTTGATCAAGTACAGTCACTGGGGAAAATGAACTTTCACATTGAGCTTCTAGTGAATGAAGACTCTTCCAGACTTAATGGTCTGAATCAGTCTAAAGGTGGCTACGCAGGGACCAAATGCAATTGAAACCAACAATCAACTTATTGCCCCGGACCCAAGTGATCTTGGCTCAAGCCTGAGCCAACACAGCGAGAAGACTCTTTTGACACAACAGCTACATTCATGGGTTCAAACATAACAATTGCTAGGATGGTGCAGGACTGTGCAAGATTTCCTTTGGTTATAGATAGGGTTTCTATGACCCAGGATTAACACAATGACACTTACCAATCACAACAAACCCCTAGACAAGTCAATGTCTAGTTCTTGAGAACAAAAATATTCTCCTACATAACCACAATACTGAAATCAGAAAATGCAATACTGATCCAATGCTTTCATTTTATTTCTAACCCATATTTAGGTTTTGCCAATTGTTTTCATAGTGTTCTCTAGAGCGATACTCTTAAAGTCCAGGATCCTGCTCAGAATTACATATGACATTTAGGTGTCATATTGCTTTAGTTTCCTTTAATCTGAAACATTAAAATTTTGAAAGACTACAGGCCATTTAAAAAAATTAGATGACACTCCATTTGCATCTGCCTGATGTTTTCTGATCATTGGATCCAGACTCTGCATTTTGGAGAGGAACACCCTTCTTGGTGCGCCCCATCCCTCAGGATGCTTTTTTGTCCCATTATCGGTGATTAGAGGCTATCCTTACCAGGAATAAAAGATCCAGGAAAAGCAAGCTCATGCAAATTAAGAGAAGACAATGCTCAATTTTGGTGTTTTTCATAAGTAAGCTATAATATAGTGCATTTGACGTCAATGCAGTCATTTTTCTAAAAATAAAGTCAATCGCTAGTTAAAATCACCTGTGAAACATCACTGTTATTGACAGCAAAATAGAGCTTTGAATTTAGAGTTGAATTGTGTTGAAAATTAATGTGCATGGTGATCTATCTTGTCCAACGTGTTTGGGTATCGCACATACAAGGAGGAAAGAGACCCCCTCACCGGACAGTGCAATGGGTCTTTGCCACCGGTAAGCTACACAATGCCTCCCTGTAGCTCAATGAAATGAAAAGGATGAGATTCATTTTTCTTTCATTTGGCTTCTATTTGATTTTTGCTCTGCTAGCAAAGTACTTGAAGTAAAGCATCTATTAATCTTGGAACAACCACTGAATTTAATTACCATGTCTAATGTTAGCTTGTACAAAGTGTTATAGGGATATGTTTTCTCCCATAAGAAGTACAGTACAATATGTTCTTCTATTTCAAATCTATTTCGCTTAAATCTAGTGCTTTGACAGGAAAAAGCAGCACTGCTGCCGACCTTCAGATTCAGGAGGCTCGCTCTCCCTGAGCCGCACACCTGAGAAAGATCACATCCCACTTCCTTTCATCCCAACATGCTGCTAAGAACTATTTCCGTTGGCTCAGCAACGCGTCACCCCCATCCCCAGCAAAGAAAAAACCAGAATGCAGAAAGCATGAATAATTGTTGCATTCCAAGGGGCCGTGCTGAATTTTATTAGTGTACAAACCATATTGCATGACTTTACCAAGGGTCTTTATTCTGAGCTCACATATGTTCTGCAAAGCTGTCACTTTAAACTGCTCATAGCGTGCTGCTGAGGGGCTCGTTCTGTTTCCTTGTATGGCTAGTTACCTTTTGGGGTAGGGTGGTGGGTGGGTATTAAACTTCACATGCTGTGATGGAGTCTATACAAAGTTTATACTTCTCTGTACATTTTTAGGAGAAGTTGAGTTGCAAACAGGCAGTGATATCGCTTCCCTTTGGGGCGATGCTTGAGCTTGAAAAGGTATTTCGAACTGGTGATGTAGTCAATGGAATGTTGGGTGATGGTCAATTTCATGTACATGTAAGACAGCGCTATGATGGCTGTAAAATGATGACCGTCCCCCATCTTTCAAGGAAAATGAAGCAAAGAGAAATGGAAGGCTGTATATCCACTGCCATCAAGGAGAGAGGGTTTCTAAGGCTCCTGTTCTGTATAGGAGCAAACAACCTCACTGGCCTCCCAAGTAACAGCTAGTGGGCTGGAACCGCTGACCTTGCCGTTAACTACGCACTTCACAACTCACAGTCCCACAGAGCTCCTGCAATTCGGGCAGAGAAGGAGATATTTAGGTACCATATTAATCCCTTCCGACCGCAATTTTCCACTTTGACATTTTTTTTTGCAATTATGTGTTCATTGATGAGAGGTATATTGAACAAAGGAGAATTTCTGAAACTTTGCTATGAAATATGCATTCCTTGCATAGCACGTGACACGCATACATCCTCCTGGACCCTGAGGGCAGAATTATGTGAGCTACCTTTGTTGGTTTGGATTCTAGGGTGATTATATGAATCACACTTTTTTTGGGACTTGGGGGAGGGAGTTATATGGGACACATATGCCCCTCTGGGCTCTGCACTGACTTCTAAATACATTTACAGGTGCATACCATTTAGGATGACTGAACATACGATATTTATGTGAACATGAGGTCTTTACAAGAAGGACAGCTTCCAAAACTTGACCTAATGTCCTCAAGTTGATTCCAACTCATCGTGACTCAGTAGGACAGCAGAGAACAGCCTCGTTGGGTTTCTGAGACTGTGAAACTTCACGGGGGCAGACAGTGGCATTTTCCACCCTTGGAGGACTTGGTGGGTTCAAAATGTTGACTTTGCTTAGGAGTCCCACACTTAACTGACGTGACCACCTAGGCTACTGGATAACACCCAAGAACCTAGAAATATACTTACAAAGTTTATCTTCCATTAATAAAGCCAAAGTAGACAAAAGTTTTGCAAAAGTACATCTGCAGAATGCACCACTACATACAGTGTCCTGCAAAAGCAGTCCTTTGAACACAGTTTAAAACAAAACCAAAAACATTTCAAACAGTTAGACAGGTTCCCTACTGACAGCTGTATGCACCATCACTGGGAAGAAACAATAAGCCCCAGAAGAGGAAAATAGTGGCAAGTATTAGATGTATAATGTATAACTGTTAAAAATACACATACAATGCTAACTTATTAAGGTTTCTCAAACAAGATTTTTGGAATGTGTTAATACAAAAAGGGTGCCTTCCATATTGTCATATGTGAAATGCTTGGCACAGAGATGGACTAGCAAGCAAAGTTACTTGGTTTTAGATTTTGAGACGTATCTGCATAGTCTTGCAAAGGGATGACCAGAAGAGGACAAGTCCAAACCAATGATTTCAAGTAACAAGTCTACCGACCTTGTAATTCACTCTCTAGGCTTTTCATCATGCTTAACCATGGGTCATCATTGAAATTGATTGTATCATAAAATATCCCATTCCTCAGGTCTACTCATCAAACTACTGTACATTTCTGAAATGAAATAATTCCAAGAGGTGAAAACAAACCAAAATAAAATAAAATAAAAGCTATATCTGGACAATAAGACTAATAATTACCTTTTAATATTGTAGATCTTATTATTTTAGTCATCACTCAGCTATTTATCAATTGTACTCCCCCCCCCAATTTCCTGTCTGCTCACTTTCATATTCCCTGATTTTCTGCCCATGTCACCAAACCACGACTTTTCTTCATTGTTGTTTGTGTGCTTTTTTCAGCTGCTCCTCCTTCCATCTGGGAGGTTCTCCTTGTCCTGCCACCACTATTGCTTCTCCACATCTTCTGAGCTTTCAATCCTCCTTATGTTCTCTTGACCGAAAAGAACCTCTTGCTTCTCTATTCTGTCATATTTCTTTAATTGTTCCTTTGGGGATATATATGTGTGTGTATATATATATGTATATATATACATATATATACACACACACACAATCTTGTCCCGTGTTTTGTACACTTTCTCCAATCCACCTATGTAATAGGTAGGGGACAAGTGACAGTCAAATCCATCAGCCATTGCTCCTGGGATGATTGATAGTATTGGAGATCCTGCATAGGACTGATAGGCATTTTGAAGTACTGAGTGACACATAACTCACAGAAATGGTTACAAAAAAGACACGCCATGTGGACCTGGGTCTTCTGGAAGGAAACGCAGACATTGAAGAAATTATTGCAAATATGTTGGATTCTATGAAAGAAAAAAAGGCATGTGTGGGAGTCATGTAATTATGTTAATTTCATGATTGTGATGTAGGGGTGGAGTCTAGCCTGTTAATCTGGAGATAGCCATTGAGCAGCCAGTGAGGACTCCGTGTGGGCATGGCTTTCTCCAGAGATTTCTGGGAAATCTCACGATATTTCCCTCATGGAAATGAGAAGCTATCTCCCCAGTTTTGGGGAGTTAGTCTCAGAGACAATCAACTATGGACAAGACAAGATGGCAGCGTCTGAGGAGCTAGAGGAACCGGAGGAGAAGTCACACAGCCTTACCATGATGAATCTGGAGAAGCCACATGGAGATCCCTGCCAGTGATGAGTTGTTTCTGCCACCACTGGATGCTGTTGATGGATCCTGAGCCCTGGAAACGAGGAGCCATGGGGAGAACCCTGCCAGTCCTGGGACTCTGCACCCACTGACCTGTGACTTCATGAGTTGCAAGGAGACGTTATAGACTGGTATCAGGCATATAGGCTAATATCGGACTTATGACTTTGAACTGGACTGGGTTGGGATGCTTTCTCAATGTTCCATTTATTTTGAAGATAAATGATTCCCTTATATCCATATGCCTACCTATGAGTTTGTTTCTCTAGTTTACCCAGACTAACACAGCATGGATTAGAACTTTGTTTCTCTTTATAACTGAATAATATTCCATTGTATGGATATGCTACATTTTGTTTATTCGGGTATCTGTTGATGCACACTGGTTTGCTTCTACCATTTGACTATTGTGAATAATGTTGCAATGAGCATTGATGTAGAAGTTTAATAAAAAGGAAAGAAAGAAAAAGGCAAAAATGTATAGCCATGCCTGAAAGGTTGTGTCTCTAGCCTAATCTAAAGAGTCAAAAATGACTGTCTTTGGCCCAAAGGGTTCAAGCCACATAAGGATTGAATTATGTTTTTTTTTGGCTGGAATCCCATGAGATGAAAGTAGGTTTTGCCAAAAAGCCCACTTCTGAGGACACATTTATCATAGAACTCCCGAAAACTATTGAAAATAATGTCAGCAAATACTGAGTCTATAGGATCCGTATGTAGCTAAGAGTCAGCCAGCACTCCACAATGGATTGAAGCGATCTTATTCACAAGACAGGCCTTTCTTGAGGCTCGAGCCAAGTACCGAACGCTAAGATGCTGCTGGTGTTATGCTCCTTTGCTCCAAGAATCCTGTGGTGGATATAAAAGACACACCTGTGAACAAACCATGCCTTATTGATTCATTCAATCTCCCCACCTGGCTTAGTGACTCTGGCTTTGCCCCCTCTTCGCAGATTCATTGGGTCCTAGATCCCCTCTAGGTACTTCATTCCTGAGGGAGTCACTCAATATCTTACGCAAACTGGTTTCTATGTAGCACTTAGAGATTATAAACTAATTCAGCCAGGGCATGATTGTTCTAAAAGGATCTCAAGCTATACCTGTCCCTTGAAACAAGGAAGAGATATTTCGTACTTTTAGACCCAAGAATAAGGCTTATTGCATTTTTTTTCTCTTGGGAGTTCTGTGTTTTTTGATAACTGTAATATAGTAATAAAACTAGTTCTGCTATTAGAGGGCCTTGGAAGCATGGTGGATTAAAAGTTGGGCTGCTAACCTCAAGGTCAACAGTTCAAAACTACTCCAAGGGAAAATGATGAAGCTTTCTTACTCCCATAAAAAATTACAGCAATTGCAAACCCACAGGGAACAGTTCTATCCTGTCCTATAGGGCCCCCATAAATCAGAGTTGACGAGATGGCAGTGAGTTTCACTTAAAAGTTTGTAGAAGGGCAAATGCAGTCTCTTATCTTTCTCTGTATTTCCTGAACCATTCATTTAGCCATTTATTCAGTATACATTCAATAGAGTGAGTACCTGAATGAATAAACCAATAACTGAATATACAAATTCATTACAGAGGTTAAAGAAAAGGGCAACTATGATACTTAGAGTCAATGTAAAAAAGGTGCAACTTAGAGGCATTATAACATTCAGTATTTGTTCATAAAATTATTCTGTCAGTAATAGCTAATATTTATAACTAATTAAGATCTGTTTTATCTATGATATAATTTTTAATTGACAGTTTTCTATTAAGCCTCTCCCTACATACAGGAAAAGACATTTTGACTACTCTGCAAACAATAAGAAAGTCAACCCAATAAACAAAAATTTCTAACCCCAAAGATTCTAAGACCTTTTATTTGATGCTATTTCCAGAAGGTATAGCAGTAGAATTAAAATAAATTTGAAAATAATTATTATGTAACCAAAAAGGAGTTGCTTTTCGCCAAAATATGTGACTAATAAGTGAAAGGTAGTAGAAAGTGAAGAGCAAAGAAGGCGCATAGAAAATTATCTTCTATAAGGAAATACTTCTTCCTCTTTAACGAATGTGTCTGTACTCAAAGTCATCTTGCTAGTTTGCCAACCCTATCGGTCTCACCATGATTTGATAACATGTAAGAAATCTGACTCTATTTTGGCAAGGGTTCATGAAGGAGGGGTTATTGGGGAGAAGTGAGGGGAATGAGGATCTGATACCAAGGGCTCAAGTAGAAAGCAAATGTCTTGAGACTAATCATGGCAAGAAATGTACAAATGTGCCGAACACAATGGATATATGTATGGATTGTGATAAGAGTTGCACAAACCTCCAATAAAATGATTTATAAAAGTCAGAAAGTTGGAGGGACAAAGTTGGTGGTAGGACAATTTGGAGAGAGCTAAGAATAATAGTTGTACTATACAGTCTAATGAATTGAATTTTACATATGGAAGATGTTGAACTGGTGAATGTTCTGTTGCTTATATTTTTGCCAAAATTGAAAAACAAAATTACATTACTAATAATGAGTACAGGGTAAAATAAAATACTCTTGAATTGATGGCATTAAACATGGTAAAATTATTGATATGTGTGCTAGCCCTAGTAGACTAAGAAACAAATTCATAAGCATCCATACGTGTAAGAGAGAGTTTTAACAGCCCAGCCTAGCCCAGATCAAGTCCATAAGTTCGATATTAACCCATATGTCCAACAGCATTATACAAGGTCCTTCAGACTCATAGAATGGATGCAATGATGCCAAATGTAGGACGATCACATGCCAGTGGGCAGAAAAACTTTGGATCCAATGGTAAGCATCTCAGAAGTCTCCACGTGGCTTCTTTACATCCAGGTTTCTTGCTACATCAGGGTATGTCTATGTGTAGGTCTATGTGGTTTCTCTTCAGGCATGTCTCGTAGGGAGCCAGCCTTGTCCAGTAGAGTCTCTAAGGCAGTGGGTGTTGTCAGCAGAAAATCTGGAAGGAAGTGACCAGACAGAGAGAGTGTCTCTGCTTCTAAGAAGGAATTGACACATTTCCCAGCATTCTCAGGAGAAGGCCATGTCCACACAGAGGTCTCATTGGCTATCACCAGATGGACAGGCTACACTCTACCCCTACACTCTTCATGCTCAAATTGACACCAGATTAGGTGACAGGCACACTATGTTTGAACTATTGAATTGCATAATTTGTGGATGAGGTATTAATCAAGTTGGCTTTTTTTAATCAAATGGTGTTTTAACTATTAACTAAAAGAGACTTACAAAAACTATATAGCAGAGAACCCTAACTGATAACACCTTGACCAAGTGAGCAAGGTTAATCTCACCAGTAAAGGAAATAGTTATGTTGTAAAGTCTTGATAAGAAGCATTGAAAAAGATGTAACATTCCCTCTGCAGTATTATTACAAAATTGTTCATTTCAATCTCATTGTGAAAAAGTTTCAAGCACAAATGGAAGGCCATACTACAGAAGAAATTATCAGGATTGTTCAAAATAAAATTTCCATAAATGTCATTAAAATAAGACAACAATGATGAGACTCAAACTTCCTCTTGAATGGAAACTACCTAAACCAAGTGGGGAAAATGACAGACAAGTGCAGAACAGAGGCTTTCTAAGGGTCATTCAATAAGACAAAGTACTCTAATGAAACATGCAAGATGTGGACTTAGAAAATCAACAGGGAAGGACGTACTTGTCATTTCTTTAGTGGAAGAAAAAATTCAAATCTTTAGTTGAAAAATTGAAATATTCTATGATAAAATATTGATAATGCAGGAAGAATCTAAGGGAGATGGAAGAAACATACAGAATTACTTTACCAAAACAACGTCGGCAACATTCAACCATCTCAGGAAGCATTATATGCTCAAGAACCAATGATAATGAAGGAAGAAATTCAAGCTTCGCTGAAGACATTAATAAAAATTAAGAGTGTAAGAATTTACAGAACACCAATTAAATTGTTTCCCAAGATTGATGCAGCTCTGGAGACTCACTATTCTATGACAAGAAATTTGGGAGACAGCTACCTCGCCCTCTAAGTGGAAAAGATTCATAGCAAAGCAATGTGATTCAAAGGTAGGCAAGCATGATTAAACACTATTGTTGATATCACACGAAAGCAAAATTTGCTGAGGATAACTCAAAGACTATTACATTCAAACATAGGTAACTGTCAGAAGTCCAAACCCATTCAGAAGTGGGCTTGGAAAGTAGGATATCATAGCTGACTTCAGATGGATCTTACTGAATGGAAAGAATACCAGAAAGATGTTTGCAAGTGTCTTATTAATAGGATTTTACAAGTGTTTGCAAGTGTTTGGTTAACAAGATTCAACTGTGTAGATCATAATCAATTATGGATAACAGTAGGAAGAATGGGAATTCAGAACATCTAGTTAGGAATTGTTGTAAGAATGGGAATTGCAGAACCTGCACTGAGATCCGGGAGAAATATGGAGCTTTCTAGAAAGTCCTGTAAAAAGTTACACCCTCAGAAACCCAGAGTGGCATTTCTACTCTATCACACAGGGTTGCTATGAGTTGGCATTGGCAGTGAGTTTGGACTTTTTGTTTGTTTGGTTGTTTGTTTGGTACATAGACCAAAAGACAGTTGCTAACAGCAAACAATAAAAAAGAGAATAGTGGGGGTGGGGGAACAAAAAGAAAAAAATGAATAGTTTAAAATCATAAAAGCTATGTATCATGACTGCTTATGTCCACCATATTTACACAATCTGTTTGTTGAGCAAATAACCCAAGAAATATGCAGGATATAGCATTGGGATTGAAGAAAGTTTCATTAATAACATGTGATATGCAGATGACACAACCATCCTTGCTAAAAACTGAAGATGACTTGAAATCCTTACTGATGAAAAACAAAGATGATTGGCTTCACTAGGAATTAGGCTTGAACACAAAACAAAAAATATATAGTCTCTCACTTTGGATACTCCATAAGACGAATCCTCAAAGAGATGTCTAACCAATGGGATCAATTATACCAGGGACTGTGAAACTAGCAGAGGGGATGATGCCATTCCGTTTAGAGGAGTATAGGGTGGCAGTGACTCAGAAGCTAATTGCACCTAACAGAAACTACACTCCTCTGAAGGGTCGAGATAATGAAAGACTGACAAACTGTCACATACCAGAGGACATTTGAATGATATGCAAGATTTTGGGTTGAATTCCACACCAGAAAAACAACTTTAATGGAAACATTGGTACATTGTAATAAAATCTGGAGTTTGGTTAATAAGATTGTACCAATGCTAATGTCTCAATTTTGATCATATTTTCATTTGTATGTAAAATGTGAATGTTAGGGACAGCTGGGTGAGCAGTGTATGGGGATGTTATGATTTTTTTCTACTTTTCTAAAGTCCAAAATTAGCTCAAAATCTAAAGCTTAAAAAACATCAGATGGTCCCTCAGCATTAATGGATACCTTTCAGAGATAAATAAGTGGAAGCACATTGTAAAATGGCCCAAATAGAATTAGTCAGGATGATGTGACTTAAATATTGTAATCATCTCTATCTCCCCCCTATTCAGTCTTAACTAATGGGCTCCACTATTAACATCACTCCATATATTTATCCAATCAGTCTGGTGGGTGCAGAAGTGCTCACTGTCATACATATCTGATTTTCGTAATTTCAGTTGGTTACATTACACAGGTTTTCAGAAAGCAAAGAAAAAGCTCAAAAAGTTTTGAAAGCTCTGCCATCTGCTCCTAGAAGTGCTGCATCTCTTTTTTCCCCCTGATTTTCACTGTCTACCAGACCAAAAATATGTTTTCCATCATCATGTCATTCTAACTTCAGTGGTTAAAAAAGCTTACCACTTATCAAAAACATCGCCCTGATATTTTTGATACTTAAATGTAAGAAATAGGTTGGTCTAACTCCAAATACAAATAAAAACAAAGCACACTCTCTAACCACACTTCCTCCAATTTGTCTCGTCTGTAAGAGAAAAAAAAATGCAAGTAGTTCTCACCAACAAGTGGAAAATATTTCTGGTTTCCAATTACCAGTTGCCAGAGACTTGAGGGCTAATTCTCTTAGAACCACCTTCATTTTTGCACAAGCATTTAAACATTTTCAAATTTAAGGTTAACATTCTTCAGACTAAATAAGATGCCAAAGCTGGAGAGAAGATCAAGCTAAGTAAGATGTGTGTTTCTTCTGGACTTCTACTAAATGAAATTGAATTGAAAATGTACATATAAAGTCTCTGGAGTGCTTTTAAAACTATAAGGTGTTGGTTACAGATATAAGCAGCCAAATATCAATTTGCCTTAGGCAAAGATATCCTGCATTGCTTACAAGGGAATTAGATAACTTTCAAATCTTAGTTATGAATCTGTCCATTCTTATTTCTCTAGGTAATTCAAAATTCCTTAAATGGTAGCTTAATCTAGAATTTGTTCCAATTTATACATTTGAGTAAAAGGACTGGTACTTTTTCTACCATCTGAAAATTCTACAACCTCACTCATTCATTTCGTTTATACCAAGTTCATTCTATTTTTATTCTCCCAAATAGAAGTAATGTGATTTTTAATAGTGTTTCAAAATAATATGATGTCTGGATTAATGTCTCTCAATGATCTGGTTTATTTTCTTTGAGATATATTTTAATTTTATCCTTGATAGATTTACACCAAGAAAAAACT
This sequence comes from Nesogale talazaci, assembly GCA_004026705.1. Lineage (NCBI taxonomy): Eukaryota > Metazoa > Chordata > Mammalia > Afrosoricida > Tenrecidae > Nesogale > Nesogale talazaci. The sequence goes on along the minus strand of PVJH01006366.1, from coordinate 46,058 downwards.
ATCCCAAAGTAAACAGAACTATCAAAACTGCATAATATTTGTAATTCAGACAAATGGCTTGTACCCAGAACATATAAAGAACTTTCATAACTCAATAAATCAATTAAAAGGGAGAAATATTTTATTGGCATTTATTCAAAGAATATATATAATTGGCTAATAGCCACATAAAAAGATACTCAACATCAGTATTCACTATGAAGGAAGCCAGTAATAAAAGGCCACATAACATACTGTATGATTGCATTTATACAAAATATGTAGAAAAAATGTATATGGAAAGAAAATAAATCATTCGTTGCTGAAGGATGAGAGACAGGGGAGAGAATAGAATGGAGAATTGGGATTGATTATTGGAGGAGACCCAGCATTTGTTTCAACTGACATACTGTGGTGGCTTATGTATTACTGTGATGCCGGAAGCTATGTCACTGTTATTTCACATTTCAGCAGGCTCACGCAAAGTGAATTGATTTCTATGGAGTTGTCCCCTCAGAGCAGACGATGAAGGAGGAACAAGCTGTCCGCTTTGAAGGAAGTAGCTCCTGAAAACCCATTCCAAAGGAAAGTGACCCAGCAGGATGTTCAAATTATAGAATAATATCTGTGATAGCACATGCAAGTAAAATCTGACTGAAGATCATCCAACAATGGATGCAGTAGATCATGCAACCATGGTCCAGGCGATCATCTTTGGGGCCTTTGGATATGAGCACCAGCCTGCTGTATTGGCTCCTGATCTGGGGGTCAGCAGCAGCCTGCCATTTGACCTGCAGAACTTGGAATGGTTCACTTCTACAGCGAGAAATCTGCTGTCTGATCTGCCAATCTTGAGTTCATCAGGCCCTACAGCTGTGTGACTTAAGAGCATTCTCCCACTTGTCATCTGACCCACAGACTGTGGACTTGCCCTCTTTTACGAGAGTGTGAGCCATTTCCCTGGCATAAACGTGATAGGATTAGGTGTGGTTCTGGTTTGGGATCTGGATACAGAGCTAGAGATGATAGTGAGAGAGACACACATATGTTCATTTCACTCTTTTTTTCTTCTCTAAAGAACCCAGACGAAGTCAGATGGAAAATAAAATAGGTTCAAAGAAGTCAGCAGTAAGTTTTAAAGGAAGGGTGGAGCTGGATTTCATACAATTTTTTTATAATAGTCGAAGGGACTTTATTGAATAAGAAAATGAAAGTTTTTTGATGAGCGCAGTACCATTCTGACAGCTGTGTTTCTAGAATATTGGTCAGACTGAAGTGCAGTAATTGGTGGGAACAAAGAAAGCCTGCAGGCTGAGAAACCCAAGAGAAGGCTAATACAGTATTTGGGGAGATAATTGTTTTTACAAAATGTAAATAGTAGACAACAAATGAGTTGTCTCATTAAGAGAATGAGAGAGTAGAGTCCTGTAAGTCAGAGGATGAAAGTTTGAGGCATAAAGGGTGGGCAATTAGAGGAGTATCCAGTACTTCTGATGACAGGGATGCAGAAAGTAGTTATAGCAGCGTGATAAGGGCTTTAAGGTACAAGGGTCTAAGCCATGGGTCAAATGAAATAGAGCCTTGTTAGTACACTGGTTAAGTACTTGGCTACTATCTGAAAGATCCATGGTTTCAAATAATCCATTGTGCCACTGGAGAAAAAAGTCTTTTTGTCCCCATAATGATGACAGCCTAAGAAATCCTATGGAACAGTTCTATGTCATCTCTATTAACTCAATGTTACAGAAGAATAAACAATATATAATGAAAAAGTCCCTGGGTGGAACAAATAATTAAGCACTTGAGTGTTAGTCAAAAGATTGGTGGTTTGAATCCACCCAGTGGTACCTGGAAAGACAGGTCTAGAAATCTGCATCTTAAGGATCACTGCCTTTCAACCCTTTGGAACATTCTATTCTGCACACATGGGATGACCATGGACTGAAATAGAATTGGACTTGAACGTCACCACCACCACCAATAACAACATGCTCTTCAATAGACTTCCCTCAAGAAATTGAAAGGAGTGCTATCATATGGAAAGAAGGAAAGACTGGTTCTTTTGGAATGAGGAACTTGCTGATGCCTTTGGGGGAGTCTTCAGTGGGTTGTAACAAAGGCATACTTAGCTAGATCAGTGCAGAGGAGGATGGGATCGAGACGTCTCTGAGATTGAGATGGAAGAGAGGGGTCACTTCAAGGTGGATGAAAATCCGGAGACAGCATAGAGGAGAAAAGCTAAAGAAGCTAATGGTATATGATTCCTATTCTCTCCCAACAAGAATGTGGCAACCCCAGGATAAAAATGGATGTGTTGGAAAGACTGGAGAAACGGGTCCTCCATGTATACTGGACGTCTCTACCTGTATGCCTCTCTCTCTCTCTCCCTGTGTTCCAGGTCTGTTCTCTGAATCTAAAGTTGCATCAAGCCTTCTCTTGGAGAAACTCTGTTAAGGCATCCACCCCAAGGTCAGGAGTTCAGGACTTAAGGGGAATGGACTGGGTGCTGGGAGATTGGAATGGACATTTGGACAGCTGGAAAACAGAGCACAGAGCACAATCGCCCGAATTCATTATTAGTAGATTTGTTATCTAGATTTTGAGATTTTCTTGAGTCATCCTGGGTATATTTGTTAATAATGTTCCTACAATTTTAATATTTCTGCTCTAATGAATTTTAAGCAAGTTTGCATTTATTCCAAGAAATAGCCATTGGCATTTTCCCAGCAAAGTCTAAATGATGCCTTTCCAGGCCAGTTCGCCACTTTTCCTGTCCTCATGTGTATTGACGCTTCACAGCTGTTGGCCATAGCTCCTGATTTCCTCCCTTCCAAGATGTGTTCCTGTGTTGTTTAGATCTTGTACTACTGCTCATTAATGAAAACAGGATTAGTTTTCTTCTTCCCTACAAGCAGCAAACGGACATTCTTAGAGTTGTTTTTATACCTTTTTCCTTTTAAAATGATTTTAAAGACCACGTTTAAGAAAACCCACTTCCCCGGAGGCTTGTATTCTTAAAATGAATTATTGTGGGGTTGGGTGAGAGGATGGATGATTAATGAGAGATGAATATTTTCTTTTTGATTTGGTTTTTATCTCAATCTATCTAAATTCAATGTCACAGTTTCTCTTCTCTGGATCTGGGGCACAGTCCGTCCTGGGAACCTCATCCTTCTTGATGACTCTCCAATTACCACTGCTCCTATAAAATGGATTCTTGTTATCGAGGGCAGTTATAAAAATGACATGTGGCTGTCTTTGACAAATACAAATCCATTTGATTATCATTGAGGAGGCTAGAAGTGATTTTACAGGCCCAGCTCTCAGCAAAGACTTTGTTCTCGGTCAGGTCTGGAGGAAGCTCCTCATCTTCTTGGTTCCTGGATGAACACATGATGAGGATGCTCATTGGTGTCCTAGCTTCATCTAATCTGTTCTTTTTCAAAATAGATTTACCTAAAGCACAAATATACTAGCATGCCCTCGATAAATAATAAAGACCGCCTATAGCCAATCTCACTGCCAGCGAAACAAATATGACTCATACCAGCCCCTACATAGGGTTTCTGAGACTGTAAATCAACCCACAGTGACCCTTTGTAGGACAAACACAACATTGCCCCCTCCTCGGCCACCTTCCCAATCCGGATGTTTGAGCCTATTGTTGCAGCCATCGCATCTGTCCATGTATTTGGCAGTCTTCCTCTGCTTTTGCTGACCTACTTCACCAAGAATGAGGTCCCTTTCCCGGGACCGATCTCTCCTGATAAACATGCCCAAAGGAGTACCCTGGCTGTACTTCTTCCAATACAAATGTTTGTTCTTCAAGAGTCTTCATTGACACCATAATTCAAATGCATCAATATTTTTTGATCCGCATTCACTGTCCAACTCTCACATGGATATGAGACAATCTCTACTGAGAAGAATTCCTCATCTTTCTCCCATGGGGTGTCCGGTGGGTTCCAACTGCTGACCTTGTCATTGGCAGACCAACATGTCATTGTCTATGCCATCTATTAGGCCTCCTAACACAAACATAAGGTTGACTATGTGGAGGGCGACACAGTTTAATACCCAAGAGTCATTCACTTATACTTCCTAACATCTCCAGGAACCCAAACTCTGAAGTTTCCTCTTCTGGATCTATTCTCTCCTTGCCTATCCCTTTATGTATACACGGAGCCCTCATGACTCAGAGGCCTTCCATTCTTTTCAATCCTTCTACCCTGTCATTCTAAGTTCTTGCTAACAACTTTCAATGAACATGCCTTAAGTACACAAACCCCAAATTAAATGCCTTTCCCTTTGCTATTGGTGCCTTCTGGTATTTCCACAGCACTAACTACATTCCTGAAAGCACTTTTTCTAGTGGGAATATTGCCTCAGGTAAACCTCAATGGCTATATAGAAACCCTGCCCATAGCAGAGTTTCTAAAGTGACTCCATAGAACTCTAAGTCTCCTTCTGCTGCCATTCACACTAGGAATCTGATTCTGAGACCTCCTTACTAGGAAGGTCCAGTATCCAAATCCCTGTGGGCACAGTAGCCAACTTCCCCTCTCCCCACTTCAGATAATTTCAGTACCTTAAGTTCTCTGCTGCTTCTGTCTGAGTAAGAAGCCTCTTGCTTTGTTGCCATGCTGACCCTGCCCCAATCCATCATGCAAAAATAAAAAAAATAAGTAGATAATCCATGTACCTAAGGCACAACATGAGTCCCGTGTATGAAATCTTTCAGTGGGAAAAAATTCTTTCAATGGTTCCCCAATGATCTGACATTCAATGGCAGTCCTAATTTACCATTCGACATTGGTCTCCTAGGATACCCTTACATCACAGGCCTAAATTGTCCTTCTCCTAGGATACCTTGTAATCTGTGACTTTCTGTGTGTCTGAAAGATTTAGAGTGTGGTCTTAAATGTATACAATGTAGGTTTAAATCTTAAATTCTTCTACTTACCAACAGAATGTCTTAAGCTGAAACATAAATAGTGACCTTTGGGTTTTTTTCCTTATCTGTGTGTGGCATTCAAATAAAATTATTGTTGCATCTCTTGAAACAAATTGTATAATGCTAATGAAATGTAGAAACCCTGATATTGTAGTGGTTTATGCAATCAGATGCTAACTGTGTGATCATTCATTTGAACTCCACATAAGATGAGGGCTTGGGTCTTAAAGGCTTGAGGATAAACAAGTGACCATCTAGCTGAGAAGCAACTAAGTCAACGTGATAGAAGTACACCAGCCTGTGTGATCATGAGGTGTCCATGGGATTAGGTTTCAGGCATCAAAGATCCAGAACAAAATGTCTTATCAACGTGAATGAAGGCGAGTGTGGAGTGGAGACCCAAAGTCCATCTGTAGATATTTGGACATCCCCTTACAGAAGGATCACAAGGAGGAGATGAGCCATTCAGAGTGCAGATAGTACTGATGAAACATACAATATTCTTCTAGTTCTTTAATGCCCCCTCCACTATCATGACTCCAATTTTACCCTAAAAATCCAACTAAACGAGAACATGTACACAGATACAGATAAAAGTTGGAAACACAGAGAATCCAGGACAGATAAACCCCTCAGAACCAATAATGAGAGTAGCCATACCAGAAGAGTAAGGGGAAGGTGAGGAAGAAAGTTAGAAATGATCACAATGATCTACCTATAACTCCCTCCCAGGGGGGTGGACAACAGAAAAGTGAGTGAAGGGAGACAACAGTCAGTGGAAGACATGAAATAATAATAATTTATAAATTATCAAGGGTTCCTGAGGGAGGGGGAGCAGGAGGAAATGAGCTGATACCAAGGGCAGAAATAGAAAGCAAATGTTTTGAAAACGATGATGACAACAAATGTACAACTGTGTTTGACACATGGATGGATGATTGGATTGTGCTATGAGCCCCCAGTAGAATGATCTAAAAAAATCAAAGAAAGAAAGCAACCTGCTGCCTTATCGATTTAAAGTGACAGAAACTCAAAGGAAAAGATCTACACTGTCCTATAAGCTCCCTAGGAGTCAGCATGGACACCCTGCAGGGGAGTGGGGAGGCATAGGTATGAAAATTTAAAGTGCCCCTACATTTAAGAACCATTCATTTCGCGCTTGCTATGTGCCAGTCAGGTGGGTCTTGGTGGTGCTGTGGATCAGGTGTTGGGTTGCTAACCACAACGTTGGTGGTTTAAGTCCATGAGCCACTCCACAAGAGAAAGAGGAGACGACTCCTGTAAATATTTATGGTCTCATAAACCCTATTTCGAGTCACTCTAAGTCAAACTAGGAACCCTGGGAGCAGGGTGATGACATGTGGAGCTGCTAACCTGGAGGTCGGCAGTTTGAAACCACCAACTGGTCCCCCGTCGAGAGAGGAGGCTTATTACTCCCTTAAAGAGTTACAGTCTTGAAAGCTCACAGGAGTAGTTCGACCCTGCCCCACAGGGTTGTCATGGGTCAGAGTGGACTCCGTGGCAGTGAGGTTGGCTCTCTATTATAAGTCTAAAGCAGCTTTGGGCCCTGAGATGCATCCAGACGTGCATACTGCTACCATTCCTTTCACAAGTAAACATGGTAGCTATTCTCAATGCACATGCTCTCATCAGAATGAACAAAAGCAACCAGGAAAATCAAAGCATTTTTAAAACCAACCAAAGGAACCAAAAGGTTAGCTTGTGGCCTGGTCAACATTGTTTGTGAAAACATCATTTGCAGATAGGTTAATGGTCAGTTTCAGTCAGGAACCCTTTTCTTTTAGCACATACTTCTTTGTTCCTGCTTTGGGGGATCCTAAAACCAAGGCAGATCAATAGCTTCAATACAGGAATTCTGGACTCTTACTCAAACAAGAGCAGCATCTATCTATAGTCCTTTCATTCCTTGGGCGGTGAAATCAAATATATATATGTAAACCTATATACCGACTCTCTTCCATCCATGCCAGATGGAACCTTCAGGGAGCAGATTGCATAAGCAGGCTTGCAAGGGAACATGGCCTTGGCCATGGAAATAGATCTTGCTGTGATGGCAGTGGCGCCACTTGGTACAAGAAAAAGCCTTACTGAGAATGTGTTGTTTGTTTTGTGTTTCATTTATTCACTAGAATCATCAATACAAAAAGCACATGCAAAAATGTACATATTCTCCTGGACCGATAGACTTGTGCCAGTGCCAAGGAAACGAGGGTTGATTCACATAGAGTTAGAAATGGGGTTGGGGGAGGAGAGGCGGGAGGACCAAAAGCTAGCCAGTGAACAAGCTGTTTCTCTCTCTCTTTCCCCCACCCCTCTTTTTTTTTAATCCAAAATAGACATTTCAGACCTTAAAAAACTTCAAGACAATTTAATTTAAGCTGCTTCCCATGACTCTCAACACGGAGTGTTCACACCTACCTCAGTACTACATTGAGAGCCTCCCACTCAGGGATGACATTTAGGGAAGAAAGGATGCTGAGGTCTGAGAAGCCTAAGCTTTCAAGATTCTGAGTGCTTAGACAAGTTTGCAACCCAGACTCCAAAGTTCAGCAGGTTTAATTCTCCTTCCATGGAGAGGCATGTCAATGTTTTCAGGAGGATTTAGGAATGCTCATCAGAGATTTAGAAACAATGCTTATTATAAGATAAATACAGTAAAGGCCCAGTGCAACCTATTTACTTGCACAGGATCTCTGGATTCATGCTATCCCCTTGTTCAGATTCTGAGCCCACCTGGAACTTCAGTCCGGGACTCTCCTGCTATTGTCCTAAAGAACTGACATTCCTAGTTCTTCCTGCACATAGATGCCCCCAGCAATCCAGGCCCACGTTCATTAATGGTGTTTATACCATTGTTAGTTATTGGGGGTAGGCATTAACTGATCAGCTCTCTTCTGGGAAAATAGATTTTCCTTTCAGTGTTTAAGCCATAACATGGTAAAATTGCATATCTGGTATATTATTTCACACACCACCATTTTCATGGGATTTTTTTTTTCAGCTTAAGCCAAGCCAGGTGAGTAGGCGTCATCCAAGATAAAATCTCACTGACTTCTTTTTCCTCAAAGAAAGCTAGCGAACAGAAGGTAATAAATGCTATGCTTCCTACTCAGACTCTGTCACATAAGATGTCAGTTCTTTATTTTAATTATATTCTTTGCCAGCTCAAAGAGGCAAGTGATTTTGCTGCACAGTATTCTATCTTGGTCAGAGTTCCTCACAATAACTGTGGAAGGTCTTCCGTGTGTTGTGTCAGAGCTGGTCTTAATATTCAATTCCTAGGCAACCTGGAGAAAGGCTAATGCTGAGACAATTCGTGGTCAAAAAGGCAGACCAGACAATGACTACAAATGCAAGCCAGCTATGAAAAACCAAACACCTTTCTGAAACAGTCTGGCAACGGAGGGATTCTCTTACTTTCTTTTAAACAAGAAAATCCTCCCACATACTCTACTCAAGTAGTGGCATTGACCCAAACGATGAGTACAATCCAGCTATCATCAGGAAGATGCTAGAAACAAAGGGGAAGCGACGTTTATATACAGGCAAAGTCAAAAAGTATTGCTATGGTAGAATAGAAACCTCGTTTTAGCAAACATATCAAAATGTGAAGCTACTGTGTCTCTATAGATCCTCTGTCTAGAGCCGGGATTCTCAACCTTCCTACGGCCCTGACCCTTTCCTACAGTTCCTCATATTGTGGTGACCCCTAACCAGAAATTGATTTCATTGCTACTTCATCATTGTCATTATGCTGCTGCTGTGAATTAGGCAAGACCTGTAAAAGGGTCATTCGACCTCCAAAGGGGTTGAGACTCCCAGGTCTAGGTGTATGCTTTTCTGAAGGGGGCACTTCCCTCTGTTACCCCCAAGAATTGGACCCTCTTTGATTTGCACCACATCAAAGGAGCAATTTTGACATCCTGGAAAGGCCTCAGTCATGTTCCTCTGAAATGCTTTCTTGTTAGGAGGAGAAAAAGAATTCTGAAGGGGAGAAATCCAACTGCAGATTGGGCAGAGTAAGGTTTTCCAATGAATTTTTCCAAGGACATCCCTCACTACCCTCCAAGAATGAGCAGATACATTGTTTCCATGGAATAAAGTTAATCAGCATAATTTTTCTTGAAAATGCAATTTTTCCCCTCCAATACTTTTCAATTTCCTTAAACTTTCTTCCTAATAAGCCTCTATGACTGTCCTGTTTTCTTTGAGAAAATTCATCCAGATAACCTCTTTGGAGTCCCTCAAAACAGTCCCCATGACTTTCTCAGCAGACCAAGTCAGAGGAACAACACATAATTGGTTAGCAGAAGTATTTACTGTGCAATATTTCAGACAGACACCTACTCATAGCTTATTTGCTGCCATTCAAATCAAACTTTGTGTTCTCTATTTTATTGTACAACCGTATCTGGGGAGGTGGGGAGCATAAAAGGAGAAAAACGAGGAGCTGACATCAAGGGCTCAACTAGAAAGAAAATGCTTCAAAAATGATGATGGCAGTATGTGTACAAAGGTGCTTGACACAACGGATGGCTGTGTGGATTGTGATAAGAGATTAAGCGACCCCAATAAAAATATTTAATTTAAAAAAAAGAAAGAAAGAGAACAGGGTCAATGGGTGATGAAGGCAGTGACCCCTTTTCCTCTGATCTCCTCCCTCCTCATCTCGGTCATCCTCGTCATCACACAAGTGCTAGAGCTTTGGGTTCTCTGTGACAGGTGAAAATGGAGTGTTGGGTTTTTTAAGTTTGTGGAGGTATGAGGGAAAGGCCTTTGTGATGGGGGAAAAAAGACAACCCCTATGGTACATCATGTTATGGTGATGGGTGAGTTGTTTTCATTCTTAAACATTAATCAATGATCAAATTTAGGCAAGCGAGGTACTATTTTAGCCAATTTACCTGTATTGATTCCATGACAACTTTATCAGATAGGTACTAGTATTATCGCTAATATCCAGATATGAAATCTATGATGCATGGACAGGAAGAGGTCTACCCAAAACCGCATAGTTAGAAACTATCTCCAGAATCTGTGTTCTTCACAATCATGCTAAGGTGGAGGGGAGAAGGAGTCTTTGTGGAGACTCATGGAAGAGATTAAACAAACACGCGTACGAAAACTCAAATGGGAGGAATGTTATAAGAAATATGGAGCAATCACTGTGAATGAGGGGGAGTGTGGAGTGGGGCCCCAAAGCCCATCTGAAGCCAACTGGTAATCCCTTTACAGAAGGGTTGTGGGGAAGAGATGAGCCAGTCAAGATGCAGTTGTAGCAACAATGAAACATACAATTTCCCTCTAGTTCTTAAATGCTTCATTCCCCCCCTCCCATCATGCTACCATTTCTACCCTACAAATCCGGCTGGACCAGAAGATGTACACAGTACAGATAGGAACTGAAAACACAGGAAATCCAGGACAGAAGGACCCCTCAGACCAGTGGTAAGAAGAGTGATACTGGGAGGGTGGAGGGAAGGTGGGGTAGAAAGGGGGGACTGCTCACAGGATCTACATATAACCTCCTCCCTGGGAGATGGACAGTGGAGAAGGGGGTGAAGGAAGGTGTCAGACAGTGTGATATATGACAAAATTATAAGATCTTATAAATTATCAAGGGTCCATGGGAGATGGGGAATCAGAAGAGAATGGGGGGGGGGAAGAGGAGCAGATACCAGGCGCTTAAGTGGAAAGCAAGTGTTTTGTGAATGATGAGGGAAACAAATGTACAAAAGTGCTTGACACAATGGATGCATGTATGGATTGTGATGAGAGTTGTACGAGTCCCCAATAAAATGATTCAACAAAAAAGGAAGGTAGAAAGGAAGAAAGATAGAGAAGGGTATTTGAGCAAGCCACCGGAACAGGGAAGTCCAGATTCTTAGAATAAACTAGAAAGAGAACGCATAACAACAAAACTGCTGCTCATGGCACCATAGGAAGATCATTAAGTACTATAAATATACTTATATAGATCCAAATAGTCTTATCACTGTGTGAAAATGATAGACCTCATTGAGATAAACACAGCAACATAAATATGAAGACGAGTTAGCAACATTGTCATTAAACTCACTTTTGGGGTAATTAATTTGAGAATGCAAACAAGTTGTCAACACGACACAGAAATTAGATGACATGAGAGAAGATATATGATTTTAAGACAAACCTTGAGGCTAATAAAGTGTCATTTGGCTTTTGAACAAAAAGAATAATTACTAGCTGTAAGTTAATAAACAATCCATAGCTTCTAGACATCCAAGCTAGGCCTTTGAAAAAGGAAAATGCTCCTAACAACCAAGCTAGCAGCACAGCTCGGAGATGCCGCTGGATGCTTTTTTTGGCTTTGTTGTTTGCTTGTGTTCGGGGGTCCTCTCCTAGTCTGGCTGTGAAATGTTGGCAATAAACAGAAACAAAGAAAGTCAGCCTGAAAGTGTCACTGAAATATTTTCTGGGATCAAAGGTATGAAAAAATCTAGGAAAGAAAGTGGTCAACCTGTCGATCATGCCTTCCAATGGCCAGCAAAGGCGCAGGCACAAACTCCAAAAACTCACTGTCATCTAGTGGATTTCAAGTCACAGCGACCCCTGTTGGACAGGATAGAACAGCTCCTATGGGTCTCTAAGACCGTCACTCATTATGGGATAGAATACCTCCTCTTGCTCCTGTGGAGTCACTGGTGGTTTTGAACTGCTGCCCTTGCAGTTCCGCAGCCCAGCGCATAGCCCCTTACACCACAAGGGCTCCCACAGCTGCAAACTCATCTCCACTTCCACTACCCAGAAGGATAATGAGAATATTGAAATGAGCTTTGTATTTTTTGAAAGATATTTTCTAGCTCTGTCCACTGAAGAGGCCACGAGACAATGACACTTGGTGACAGTGAGCAAAAATCATTCCCAGATTTGGTGTGTGAATATCATCTCCATCTGAGAGGAAGTGCGGTTCCCTACGAAAGGGCTGATGGTAAGGTCTGAGGCAGGGAGAGGAGGAAAGTGAGTCTGACATATTTTACTAAGCTAGAAAGAAAAGAGCACTCTGAGACTAATGGTCCTGGATTGGAAGGAGGTAGAAGCCAACTCAAAGTAGCGCCTATTGAGGAAATTTGAGATGGTTTGAGTATTAGAAATAATTAATAACTGACTAACAGAAAAATGTGTCCAGGTGATGCCTAAGGAAAAGGCAAAGAGGAGAAAAAATATTCCTTTCTATAGAAGAATCCCAGCTCATAAATATCTAAGGATTGACATATCTTGCTAATCCTTGCGTGGTTCAAGAACGTGAAAGCTATTCAGTGAAGGGTTATTGGGAATAAGAAGTTTGGAGGAGATGATACTACCCTCTATTGCTTAGCACTTTCAAAGGGAATATGTTTTATTTTCATTGGAATGAGATGGCGGACCCAAAGTAGTGCTCGTCTATATGATAAATGTAATGCTAGCTACTTCAGAGGGTTGTTGTGAAGACTAAATAAGCCAATTCATGTAAAATACATACCATAATAGCCAGTAAGGGTTGAATAAGGCACTACTACTACAACAATAATTATTATTCTTTCTATTTTTTGTATTATTACTTTCCCTAAGCTAAAGGACAACTCGAGACTTAGCATCAAAGCAGGGCAAATAGTAACACTAATTTTTTTTTAATTTTCCACACAGACCCTAGCAAAATGTCACATCTTACCAATTGGATAGCCAATTGCAAGAGGTAGCAATGACAAGAACATGAAATCCAGAAGCAGAAAAGTCCCTTATCTCTAGAGAGAGCTTAAATAGACAGTTTACTCCGACCTTTTTAGAGGGAGGCTGTTCCTCAACTTTCTGCCAAAGATTTGCAGGCTTTTCACCTTCTGGTTTTCCCCACTTCTGGGAAATGGACAGAAGTAAGAAGAGAAAATTAGGCTTGAGCTTATTCCTGAATGGCAGCCTCCCTAGTTCTGCATTACTGCTATCACATTAAGGAAGGAAAATGCTCTCGAAGAGCTCAAGTGTAGATTCAAAGAAAATGCGTGTTCTCTGAAGGTGACACAGCACCAATCCACTCTTTCCAAAATCTTTGGAAGAATTCCATTATCTTTTAATTCCTTTTTTCAGCAAGTCTTTCAAGTCCTCTCTTATAATTCCCAAATATGAGGGACATATTACTCCAATGCAGGCTAATTTGTTTCCTTCTTGTTAAGGCTTCACTCTTAGGAAATTTACCCAGTTGAGAAAATGTTCCCCTTGAACTTGATCAGTTTTCAACACACTTCACCTTCATAGGAAGGAAAGGTGCATATGATGGGGCAAATCAGAGTTTGCTGTGAGCATCTCCTGGCTATAGCCTGGAGTCGTTGGTCTATTTTGAACCTTACTAAGGGCAATCTTGCCTGAAATAATTCCAGTCATCAGTACTGTGTTTCTTTGCCAGATGGCTTTCTCTGGACTGTAAAAATCAGGTTAGTAGTGCTAAGAAGTTAATGTCCCTGGGCACAGATCTCAATCTATAATCAGAAGGTTGAGTCGATATTACTGGAGCCCTCCCCCCTTGGTGAGGATGAGTGTAAGGGTTGCATTCTACACAGACTTTCAGAATTCCCCTATAGCAGGATGGCACAGGATAAGGCCAATGAAATAATCAATGCCAGCTAACATCATATGCCTCACCGAAGAGAAACAGTTCTAGCCATCACATTAGGAATAAGTTCATAAATGCTTGATAAAATATAGCCGGTTAATTTTTAAGTTGACTATTTTGCATGACCCATGGATGATATTATAAATATCCAAATGGCCCTTGACAGAAAAAATGGTTCTACAGCTGCCTTATTGAATGAATCACTGGTTTCCAATAGTAGTATTTTGTCTAACAGAATGTATTCTATTCACAGGTTTTCTTTTGTGTGTGTGTGTGTGTGTGTGTGTGGCATCACTGCCCTGGTGGGAGTAGGAAGCCCAGCCTTGCTCCTGGAGAGCTGCTGCTGGATTTGAACAGTCAACCCTGTGGGCTGCCGTCCCACATACAACCACTAAGCCACCAAGGCTCAGCCAGCTTTTCTTTCCTATCTCACCACTGCCCTCCTCCATTCATATGTGTTGGAGTCACCACACTAATAAATTACTTGTGCCCCAATCCTCGTCTCTATGGAGGAATACATAATAAGGCGTCCAGCAAAACCAAAATTACAATTTACAGAAACTCCTTACAGGGAATTCCAGAACACTTAATTATGCTCATGAATAACCTGTCCATGAGCCAGAAGGCAGTTGTTACACCAGAACAAGGGGAGAGTGCATGATTTAAAATCAGGTTAATCATGTCAGGTTGTATCTTTTTTTACCATATTTATCCAATATGCATCCTAAACAAATGATTCCAAACGTTGAACTATATAAAGAACAATGAGTCAGGATTGGAGAAAAACTCATTAACAAGCTTTGATATGCAGAGTTACAAGACGTTGCTGGCTGCAAGTCCAGAAGATCTGAAGCACTTACTGATGATCAAAAGGCTACGACCTTCAGTATGGATTATTCAATATAGAGAAAACAGAAATCTTCCCAAGTGGACCAATAAGTTACATGATTATAAAAAGAAAAAAGGGTTGAAGCTGTCAAGGGTCTTGTTTTACTTGTATCCATAATTAACCCTAATGGAAGCAGTAGTCAAGAAATCAAATGTCATATTGAATTGGAAAAATCAGTTATAAAATATCTCTTTAAAGTACTAAAAAGCAAATGAGTCACTTTGAAGCCAAAGGTGTGCCTACCTCAACCCACGGTATTTTTCATTCCTCCATGTGTGATGAAAAGTGGGCAGCGAACTCGGAAGACCAAAGAAGAGTTCAGACATTTGCATTATAGTATTGATGAAGAACGGGATGGACAGAAGCACACACTAGTGTGTCTGGAAAGAAGGCTAGCCAGAAGGCTTTTAGACAGGAGAACAGTGAGATTTAATCTCCCATATTTTGAACATGACATCAGGAGGGACCAACCTCTACAGGAAGACCTTGTGTTTTCTAGAGGTTTGTCAAGCAGGGGTCCTCAAACTAATGCCTGCAGGCCACATGCGGCCCGCCGAGGACATTTATGCAGCCCACTGGATATTTTTGCCACCACTGCCTGTCCGGC
This sequence comes from Nesogale talazaci, assembly GCA_004026705.1. Classification (NCBI taxonomy): domain Eukaryota; kingdom Metazoa; phylum Chordata; class Mammalia; order Afrosoricida; family Tenrecidae; genus Nesogale; species Nesogale talazaci. The sequence goes on along the minus strand of PVJH01006366.1, from coordinate 30,985 downwards.
TTAGCAGCGGACTCATCTGGGCCCCACAGTGAATGTGGTCATAATTGTTTGTTTGATTTTAAACTATAGTCCAGTCCTCCAATGGTCTGAGGGATAGTGAACTAGGCCCCTGTTTAAAAATTTTGAGGACCCCTAAAAGAAGGAAGATCTTCCAGGAGAGGGGTGGCAGTAGCTGCAGTTGGAGGCTCACACAGAGCAATGAGTGAGCGAATGGCACAGCACTACGTGGTTTTCTTCAGTTACATAACCCTTCATCTTACAGGCTTTGGTTTCACTGCACTTCCAAGAGATCGTGTTTTGGAAAACCAATTAAAGATGTATGGCAACCCTCCCTGGAGAACTGGTCACATAGTGATCGTGAATTGGGCTGGGATCCAAAAGGCCATCAGTTTGAAATCACCAGTTGCTACCAGGGCGAAAGATGGGACTTTTCAGTCCTGTAAACAGTTGACGTCGCAGAAAGTCAGTGGACAGTTCTACCCTCTTCTGCGGGGTTGCTGTGCGTGTCATCAACTGGAGGGCAGTGAGTTTGGTTTTTTTTATTTGGTTTGTCAACTTTTCTGTGGAGTAAGTCTACCAGTACCATTTCTTGTGGTCACTTCACAGCTCTGTGTCACATTTTGTAATTCTCACAATATTTCAAACTTTTCATAATGTTGTGCACTTAAGAGACTAAGGTATAGTAGAACGATACTTGGGAATCGAAAGTTTGTGTAATTCACTTATTTTGATATTGGTGTGATTGTGATCATCTGAAATGGAATCCCCAATAACTCTGAAATAGTCCTGTACATAGACTTGCTATGAATCAGAATCAACTTTTTGGCAGGAAACACAAGTAGGCTGCATGAAGCTATCAATCACAAGGGACTATTATAGCATGAATTGACAAACACAAAAACTACAGAAATTTAAAATGTAAATGTATAATCTGAGAAAAGTGTGGAACCCCAGGGCATGTCTCTAGTTGCCTCCTGATCCTATATATGTTTACATATATATATATATATATATATATTAAGAGTAGTTAGTGTAAAATCATTCATTTGGGACAATAGTAGGATCCTTATATGAAATGAGAGGCCCTGTGGGTTAGTGGGCTAAGTGATAGACTGCCAACCATGAGGTTAGGTGTTCAAACCCACAAGAGAAAGATGAGGCTTTTTGCTCCTGTAAAGATCTCCTGCCTCATAAACCCAGGTCTACTCGTGCCCTATAGAACTGTGCTGAGTCATAATCATCTCAGTGGGGGTGGATTTTTTTCTTCTCAGGGGTTATTCATATGAGATGAACTCAAAGCCTTTACCAACTGATACAGCACAAGCTTTAGAGAAGAGTCCTAGCCTCCAGTGCTGTGCTAGGAATCTGGCCCTTACATGCGGAAATGGAGAGATGTCAAAAGTGGTGGAACGGACTGAAACAATCACAGGTCTGTGAACTGTTCCCATTTACTACCCAGTGGGAAAATATATCGCTATTTTAACAATTTAACACAGCCCTGTCAGTATGAAACTCTGACATAAAGAGTTGCAGTCTCAGATTTGCAGTTGTACTCTGCCCTCAAGGGTAGCAATGAATCTGAATCAATTCAACATTAGTAGGTAGACAGTTGTGGCAGTCCCCTAATTTGGTGTCAATTTGAGGATTAAGAGTGTAGGGGTGGAATCGAGCCTGTCACTCTGGAGATAGCCAATGAAACCTCTGTGTGGTCGTTGTCTTCTCCTGAGAATTCTGGGAAATGTGGTCATTCCTTCTTGGAGGCAGGAGTCACTGTCTCTAGGCTCACTTGCAGCTGACAAGACACATGGCAGCATGCTGACAAATTCTAAACCCTGGAAACTGGAGGAGCCACCAGGAGACCCCTACCAGTGCTGATATGCTTCTACACCACTGGATAGACAAGACTCTGCACCAACTGGCCTGTGATTGTCCTGGTATTGCTGCATGCGATTTATTAGTCTGAAGAGGACTTATGGTTTGATATCAGACATATGGGCTAATATTGGACTTATGACCATGGACTGCACAGGGCTGGGATATTTCCTCAATGTTCAATTGTTCTTATATATAGACCTCTTTCTTACAATATGCGTATTTATGAATTTGTTTCTCTAGTGTCCCCAGGCTGACATAATGGTGGACCAGTGTGCATACTGAACAACAGTTCTGTTCTTAGGTAATAAAATTGTTTTTATGATATTTAGATACATAAGAGATCTTTGAGGTTAAAAATGATAACCTGGCTCTTCTATCACCTCAAGAACAACTGTAAAAGGTAGTGTAGTGAATTTTCTGGTATAGATTACAGTTTGAGGATTGAGTGCTTTAGCATAATTGTAAACTTTATAGATGATCAATTTTAAAAGAATTACCCCACAAAATATACTGAGTACTAAAGCGGAAAGCAGCACATTGTGAATTTTTTTCTTCAAGATGACCTGAGGACCATTTTTCTAAACATCAATTTTCATTGTTTGGAAAAGCAATTGTAGAACATCTGACATGATGCTACACAAGCCAGTTTTTACCAAATAATTACAACAAACCCGTTATATAACTCAGAAAGGCACTTTATAATGCAATTGCTTTTCTTTCAGTTGTTCCAAACACAAGGGAATTTTTTTCAAACCCAAAAGATCTGTTTTAAGGGCATCTTTTATGAAGTTGCCAATAAATGGATACATTCAAAAGCAAGTGCTATTTCTATAAACTATCATAGGTACTGCTTCCACATGTGCATATGAACCCTGACAGGAGGATGTCAGAATGCAGGATGTTGAAAAGATCTGTTCCATGCTATGACTGTCTGGTCTACACAGAAGCCTCCCAAAGCATACCTACATAGCAGTTGAGTAACAATTGGGTTCTAAAGAATTCTTTACAAGTAAGACAGTTATCAAAAACTAAAATGAAAAAATTCTAATACTTTACCATAAAATTAAATATGAGGATTATTTGGTGCAAAAGTACTGATAAACATAAAAGGACTATAGTCTAATAGTTATATAACTATACAAATATTCTCAGGTAACGTGAGATAAAACAATTGGAGAGGGGCTGAGCCCCGGTGGCATAGTGGTTGTGCGCGGGACTGTGGCCCACTGGGACGGAGGTTCAATTCCAGCAGTGGAGCTGGGTCTCCTACTCCCACCACCAGAGAGCAGTGATGCCCCCCCTAAAAAAAACAATTGGAGAAAAGAACATTGATTCAGGAATTTCCACCAACAGTAGGCTCTGTGATTCTAGAAAAGATGTGACCTGAGGTTAAATGTCAACTCCTTCTTATTGTTTTTGATGTCTCCCCTCTCTTCTAGGTTTCTTTTTTCTTTTTCTGCTTTTGGAGCAATAAGGTTTTTATTATTTTCTCCTATTTTGAAGGCCAAACTGATCTTTCTTGAAAGAAGTACAACCAGAGTGCTTCTCAGAGGAAAGGATGGCGAGATTTCATCTGACATGCTTTGGACAGATTGTCAGAGAGACCAGTTCCTGGGGAAGCACAAGGTGTCTGGTAAAATAGAGGACAGAAGCAAAGGAGACAAAGGTTCTCAATGAGATGGATGAACCCAGTGGCTGTGACAATGAGTTCAAGCACAGGAACAACTGTGAGGTGGGAGTACGGTGAGCAGTGTTTCCTTGTGTTGTGCATACGGTCGCTATGGGTCAAAACCAACTTGACGGCCCCTAAAACATTAACAATATCCCCTTCCTCCTCTCCTTCAGGATTTCAGTCATGCATATTTTAAACTATTTCACTGTGTTACTCATGTTTGGTATGCTCTTGTGTCTTTTCCATGCTTCTCAATTCCATGACTCACCATAGATTTTTTCCCTCAGATCTATCTTACAGCTTATTAGTTTATTGTTCAGCTGTAATGTGCTATCAAATCCACTTATTGAGTTATCAATTAAAGATGCTGCATGTTCCATCTCTAAAATCATCAGATGATTACATTTTGCTGAAATTTTTCTTGTCATTTAAATTATTAAACATATCAACACCAACTATTTTATTATGTCTGGTCAGACCATTTTCTAATTTTCTAATGTGTTCATTTTTCTACAGGTTCTTAATTTATGCTGTTGCATAAGAATTCTTCTCTGTTCATCAAAACCTAAACATGTTTTAGTGATCATTTGAACTTCTGAGTGATTCTATCTTCTTGGAGGAGTGGTTTCTTCTTGTTCCTTAAAGTCAGTTTGTGTATGAAAGGCCACTTTAATCAAAAGTATGGATAATGCAGAGAAAAACTTCAGATTTTGTGAGAGATCATCTATTTCTTCTTTATACCTTCAGGTGTAGCCTTTCATGTGTAAAAGTGAAAATCAGAAGTGTTTAACCCCCAGTGTGTGCACTAAACTCTATTTTTTTGTGTCCTCAATGAATACTCTATTTGACTTCCTTGTCTGGGCTTCTATTTTCTCTAGGATCTTGATTCTGGATGCCATTGCTGTCTTGGTGATGTCGATTTCTTCAAAAAGATGTTTCTCATATTTCATCCAGAATTGTAAGCTAATCTCTAAAAGCTGAAACAACCTAGTCAATCATTTCTGGAAAGAGAACCTTGCCCAATTAACTTTTTAGTCTCATTATAAAAATGTTGCAACAACAAAATTTGCCTATTCTACTAATTCAAATATGGAAAAACGACACCAAAAATAATAAACTCGCTGACAAGGAGTTAATACTAACCCATAGCTACCCTATAGAATAGAGTGCCCCTGTGAGTGTCTGAGTCTCTAACTATATAAAGGGAGTATAATGTCCCATCATTCTCGGATGGGCCACATGATGTATTTGAACTGCCAGCATTACTGATCTAAGCACAACATGTTGTTCCTCAAATATGGAAACTGAGATTAAAATGAATACACTGAAAAAAATGCAACCTGATTAAAATATGCACTATGCAAATCATATAAAAACTCAAATTATCTTACTATCCTTAAAGAGATAGAAGAAAGCATTGTACTAATGACATAAAGAATTATACAAAATAACTTATAAAACAACCTTTAAAAGTACAAAAGATCAAATTGCACAGTGAAAAGATTAAAAATAAAGGAAGTAAGCCTATTTTTCAGATCAAACATCTTGAGACCCTAAAAAAAGGCATAAGCATATATAAGGTTTGAAAGCCATCTGGCTGGAATCAAATATTCACAGTTTATTGACTTTTACAGCCTCAGAGAGAGAATCAGGACAAAATTAAGCAATGGATTTTAGCGGATAAAGGTTAGTGATCAAAAGTAGTGAAAAATATGATGATATAAATGTGTCCTTATCATTTTAGTTGGTAATAATAGCAAATATTATTGGAGTGAGTGAGCTGTTATTAAAGATCAACCCCTTGCTATTTGATCATTTTCAAACCAGATATGCCTGTTAGTTGTTTTTACCCTGCTAGTTGTGAACTGACTGAAGATTATCCATATTGCAAGCACCCATTCAAATGCCATTTGTTTCATCTCATCCATTGCGATCCCTTTCCTGTGCTCTGGCTACCTGACTGCCTCGCGGTTTCCATTCCTCACTTTTTCTTAGCCCTTCTGAAAGCTGTCCTTGGATAAATTCCACCCTTTCAAGGTCATTGAAGAAATGATCCTTCTTAATTTGAAATTTTCTTTTGGTGAGAACTTTTCCAAAATTTGATCTTTGTAGTGTCTAAGAAAATATGGATGTAAGTTGAAGAAATAAAGCACTGCCACAAAATCACAGCAATCTGTATTAAATGTGAAGTCATTGTTTCTTTACATAGTCAAGGTCTTTACAATTCTGAAGTTGATGTTTCCATCTCTGTAAGCCTTCCCTTCAGAAGTGCGTATTCTTCAATTGACAATGAGTCACAATGGCAATTCTGGTATCTTCAAGGGACTCAAATTGTATTCCTTTGAAGTGTTCTTTGAGTTTGAGGAATAAAAAAGAGATCTGAAGGAGAAGGGTAGGGCTGTAAAGTAGATGGAGTCAAGTTTCCTAGTGAAATCCTCATAGGACAGCTTCCAATAATTAACAGGTACATTTTTGTGAAAGAAAGAAAAAACCCTCTGCATAACGTTTTCTGGTATTTTTGTTTAACTAGTGCAGTTGTCAATGTTCTTAAAACTTCTTCTTAATAAGGCTAGTGATCATCCTGTGTCCTTTATGAAAATCTGTCATCAGGGTTACTCCTTCTCACTGCCCTTGAGTTGATGACAACTCCTAGTGCCCCTCGAGGACAGGACAGACCTGCCTCTGTGGGATCTTGAGACTGTAACTCTAGAGGAGTCGAAAGTCCCATCTTTCTCTCACAAAGCAGACTAGTGGTTTCCAATGGCTGACCTGGTAGATTGCAGCCCCTACAGGGAACCACTATGCCACCAGGGCTCCTAGATTACCCTTGAGGAATCCCAAAGTACAATTACATAACTTTCTTAGCAGACCCTGAATTTAAGCTACGCAGCAGATCTCCTCAAAAGCCACAGTTTTGATGGGATATTCTGTGTGTGAGTGTGTCTGTGTGTGTGTACATGCGTGCCCACGCACCCTAATGAGACTAAGCTTAGTATATTACTGAGAGGATTTGCCTTCAGATATCCACTGCTCACAGACATATATTTCAATAATTTTATCTGCAATAAAACCCATATATGTTAGAACTGGAACTCTTGTTTTTTGTTGTGCTGGTAGGAACCCTTGAGTTGGTTCCAGTTTCTTGCACTTCTATATACAAAACAACAAAACACTGCGTGATATGACACCATCCTCACAATTCTGACTATGCTCGAGTTCATTGTTGCAGTCCATGGTAGTCTATTGTTGCAATTAGCCCATGTCTTTGATGGGCTTCTTTTAACAAACTACTTTACCAATAATTGTGTCCTGTGTTAGGCAGGGTCCTCTAGAGAAACAAAACCAGAAGACTTATGATTATGTACATATAAGAGGATAAGTTTATACAGCGAGTAGGAATATTTAACAGCTAATCAGTTCACATAGAAGCTCAGAGGGTTCAGTTCAACTCACTTTTGTGGAACATTTAATAAACTAGAAGTCCTTCAACTCAAGTAGACTGCCTGGTTCAAGGTCAAGGAAGCAGACAGCAGAGTTTTCCCTCAACCAAGGCTGCAGAGTCTGCCTGCAGGCAGAAGGCAACTGGTGAGGTGAGCAACAGTCAGTAGCTCAGGGACTTGGTGAAACAGGCCCTGTTGGGATCTTGAATTCTAGCATAGCAACAGAATTCACCAGCCTCGAATTCAAGCAATATACACAACAGCAGCATGGGGAAGCAGTTCTTGAGGGAGCCTCAAGCTCTAACAACATGACCCATGGGTTGGCTACTCCCACATGTAGTGTAGGACACAGGTTGATGCAGAGAGGTAGCTAACACAGCAGCATGCTGGTCTAATCACCAGGGAGAAAAAGGGAGATAGGATGATGGCTGCTGTCTTTATTTATTTGGATCATCCTTCAATCAAGTTGTGACCTGATTAAACTCCTCCCACATGTTCCTATTGGCTTAATTGGCACAATAAATCTCTATCATATATTCTTTTCAAGGACTGCCCTCTCCTGATAACATGTCCAAAGAATCTGAGACAACACCTGGCCATCCTCAGTTCTAAAGAGCATCCTGGCTCTTCAAAGACAGATTTGTTTGTTCTGGTAGTGCACGGTACTTTCAATATTCTTCTCCAACAAAATTCTTTTTTGGTCTTCTTTATGGAATATCCAATGTTTACATGCATATGAGATGATTGAAAATACCATGGAAAATACCATGGTAAGGTACACGTTAATCCTAAAGTAACATTCTTGCTCTTCAACACTTTAAAGTGGCCACATGCAGCAGATTTGCCCAATGTGATTCATCTTTTCACTTCACTTTTAACTGCTGTTTCCATGAGTGCTGATTGTGGATTCAAATGGAATAAAATCATTGACAACTTCAATTTTTTCTTCCATGTAGTATTATGGCGATAGTTGGTCCAGTTCTAAGGATTGTGTCCAGTAGATTAGAGAAACAAATTCAAAGACATGCATATGGATATAAGGGAAAGATTTATATGCAAGAGGAATGGAACATTGAGAAAACATACCAACCCAGTCCAGTCCAAAGTCATGAATTCTATATTAGCCCATATGTCCAATACCAATCTAGAAAGTCTCCTTCTGTCTTACGAAGCACATGTGATGACACCAGGACAATCACAGGTGAGTGGGTATGGAGTCATGTATGTCCAGCTGTGGTGGAAGCATCCTGACACTGGCAGGGGTCTCCCCCTGGCTCCTCATTACCATGGCTCAGAGTCCATCAGTAGTATCTATTGGTGATAGAAACATCTCAGTGCTGGCAGGGTTCTCTCTGTGGCTTCTCCGGCCCCAGAGGTCTGGTTCCGTCAGGGCAAGCCGATGTGGCTTCTCCTCCGGCTCCTCCAGTCTCCAGGATCAGGATTGATCAGCAGGCTGTTATCTCATCTTGTCAGTGGTTCCTCTTCTCAGAGACTTAGTTTAGTCTCTCTTCTCCAATTGGAAAATACTGTGAGACTTCCAGATTTCTCAGGAGAAAGTCATGTCCACACAGAGTCCTCATTGGCTATCTCCAGAGTGACACGCTGGACTCCAATCCTATACTCCCAATCATGAAATTGACATCAAGTATATAACTGCACAGTTGTTTCCTTTAACATCAAGATGCAGTCCATACTGATGTTTGCATTGTTTGATATTTATCAGCTTCAAGACCTCCTTGCCTTCAGAAAGCAAGATTCAACCATCCGTACATTAGAAGTTGTTTATAGATCTTCCTTCATTCCTTATACCAAGTCTTCTTCATGTAGTCTCCTTTCTCAGATTCTTTGCTCAGCATACAACTTGAGCAAGTTCCAAGTATGCAACCTTGATACATATCTTTCCTGATTTTAAACTTTGCCACCTTCGATTATTCTGCTGGAATGACTGCCTCTTGATCTATGTACAGGTGCACATGAGCACAATTGAGTGTTTCAGAATTACCATTCTTGGCAATGCCATCCCAGTTTGTTGTCATTCACACAGTTGAATGCCTATTAGACATTTCCTGGTGTTTGTTATCTTATGCCGTGATTGATCTGATATTAGCAATGTCCTATCGTGCCATATCCTCTTATGAATCTGACTTGCTATCTAGCAGTTCTCTGTGGATGTACTGCTGCATCAACATTTTAATTATCTTCAGCAAAATTTCGCTCATCTTTAGAATACTTTTTTCCTCATGCTCATTTAATAACTGCCAAAATATTAATTTTAGAGTCCTAAATTATAAAATGAATACACATTTCAAAAAGTTAATCACTTGTACTCAATCAGGTGGTTATGCATCTAGCAATATTTTGTTCACAGGTACAACATTATTTGAGACAAACAGAATGTAAGCTTCAATGGTCAAAATGTCAACAGAATGTATTTTTCTGTTTCAGCTTTGACTACTAATCATCGCACCTATAGGGTTCCAGGGGGAAAATGCAAAGAAAGAGATTACTATTTGAAACAAACCCTTGAACTATAGCATTTTGAAATCACATGCTGGAATAGGATAATTGATAAATGCATATTTTAAAATCATCACCTAACCATTGGCCCCAAATTGAATCATTTCATCTTTGTGTGCCATAGCATATCAAAATGTGTTCCTCTTCTCACAAATTGATGTGGGAAAAAGCATTGTATTATCATCGTCGTCTTCTGCCACCCTCGACAAACTGTAACAAGCCTGGAGATTCTCCTCCTCCTTTGCTACAGCACCATGACTCACCTGCAGTTATATAACACTCAGTTCCTAGGACTCTAAAGCTTTAATTTACCCTTTAATCTGAAAAGTACATATTGCTTAAAGCAAAAAAAAGTTTAAAGGACTTATGGAAGAAACTGCAAACATAAGTGAGGCTGCAAGGAACTCTCAGGAGATGCTTGCGAGGGGGTTTATTAGTCTTCACGACACTCACCTTCAAAGTGATACAAGTGTGACCTTGCGCTTGCATGACCTGGAGGGCAAGGTTCTCCTTAAAATGTGCAATCTGTTCAACTTGGTGGCCTCATCTTTTCTTGCCTGTTTATAGGCCACACCTGAAGAAATGACAGTTAAGGAACATGCAAAGGGAGAAGTTCTCACTGCAGACACTGAGGAATAGTCAGAGGGGAAGGAAAAGTACTTAAGTGGTGTTATGGGAGCCACAAAATAAGAGTGTATCCATAATAAAGCAGTGGTCTTGGTTATATCATCCAACTCAGAAAAGGAGACGGGCCCCATAGGAAAACGTTTTTTTTCATTTTAATTTTTTTTTAAATAGGCATATTAAAAAAAGTCTATTCAAAGAAACTTACCTATTGCTAAATACACAAAAAGAGGTTCAGCCTTACTTAAGATTCAAAAACTGAACAGTCAAACTTCAAGAGGGCAACATATATAAAAATTGTGTTATTTAACTCCCAGTAAAATGGTTTTGAGAAAAAAATGTTTGGGCCTAACAATTCCACCTCCATTTAATATCCATTAAAATTTTTATGCATAGGTTTGATGGAGTTTACTGCTGCATTGATTGTGAATACTGAAATAAATGTTATTGAGAATTGACTAGATCATATGATCTGTCCATGTAATAGAATATTACAGTTGTGCAAAGAATTTTTTGAGCTTTATGTGTTACAGAAAAGTCTATATGACACGTAATTATGTGAGGACTGCAATGACAGTGTTTTCTTGTTGCTAGGTGCTATTGAGTCATGTGTATGTATGGGTCGACTAGAGAAACAAATTCACAGACACTTAGGTGTGTTAAAGAAAGAGCTTTAGTTAAGAGTAATTGTATGTTAAGAAAACATCCCAGCACAATCCAGATCAAGTCCATAAGCCTGATATTAGCCCATATGTCCAATATCAGTCTATAAATTCCTCTTTGGACTGACAAACACATCCAGTGAGTGGAAAGATTTGTGAATCCAGTAGCTGTGGAAGCAGTGCTGGTATGGATTTCCATGTGGTTCCTCCAGCTCCAAGGCTCTGGCTCTGTCAGCATAACTCCAAGTGGCTTGGCAACAGGCATGTAAACCAGGGAGAGAATGCGTGTCCTGCCTCCAGGGGAGGAAGATGAAGCAAAGAATGCATTTAGTCTCCAATGAACTGTGTGTGCCCATCATGCCTCTACTTGAGAGTCCTCAAGCTCTAACATGATTTACGGGGTAATCTCCACCCCATTCACTTTTAGTAATCTCAAATTGACACCAGATGATGTAACTACCACAAGCTAGTTCCAATTGTTGCTGACCCTCTGTACACCAAAACGAAACAAAGCACTGCCCCTCTCAAAATGCTATGTTTCAGCCCACCATTGCAGCCACTGTGTCACTCTAGATCATTGAGGGCCTTCTTTATAATTTTATAACTGCCCTTCTTCTTGACCAAACATAGTACTCTCTCACAGGGAATGGTCACTCTTGGTAATATGTCCAATATATATGAGACAAAAATCTTGCCATCCTCTCTTTTAAGAAGCATTCTGGCTGTACTTCTTCCAAGGCAGTTTGTTTGTTCTTTTGGCAGTCCCTGGTACTTTAATATCCTTCAATGTGTGACTTTTTAATTTATAAAATAATCATACTCATGTCTATAGAAGTAGACACAAAAGAACTTGAGATGGCTGTGGCTTTTGAGACTTTGTTTTCACTAAATACCTTATAACTTATGTATTATTTTTAAAATGTAAGCATTGTCTATTCAAAAGTACAAAATAATAAAATAACAGAGATTCATGGTATTCAAGAAAAAGAAATTACTAGAAATCCTCAAAATGGTTATTTTGGTAGCAGTGGTAGGCATAAGGTCTATATTGTAGTAAGTTAAGAAGTAACAGAAAAATAATTTTCAAAACACCTTGTCCCTGAATGTAAGAAGGCTAACAGGATCATAGCCTGAGATGGCCTGAAGGTCATATAACTGAGGGACTGAAATATCTACATGGATACTGTGGTCACCCAACCAAGCAGTGTGCAGTGACTATGTAAATCACCCCTACCCTTTATGCGTCTTTATTTAAGTAAAAGTTAAGGGAATAGCCAGCACTTTATAGGCTCTAAATACCATTTACCGATAGCTTTATTACATAAAACTGTTTCGAAGTTGTCTCTCTTAAGTGTTTGTGACTGATTGCACTATTCAGGATAATAGAAGGAGTTTGAGTAGAGGTGAATTCACTGATATAGGTATTACTTTCTGCACTGGGTTAGATAGAGATTCAGAAGCTCACTAGATGATAGCAATGAAGAAAAGATATACTGTTTTTTTTTAATATACTGTGTCCACATAATTAACACTCAAACACATATAACACACAGTGTACATAAGAAACTAATTGACTGGACCAGGGGATGCACATTGAAGTCGAAAGCGTGGATTTTAGGATAGATAACCCCTTGAGACTAGTGGGGAGTGGTGACACTTGAGGGGTGGAGGGATGATGGAGTAGAAAGGGGGAACAAATATCTCAGATCTGCATGTGACCTCCTCTCTGGGGTGTAGACAAAGTGGGGGGGAGGTGAGTGAAGTGACACATTATACAGCGTGAGATATGAAGAGGTAAGGACAATTTGTAAGTTATTGGAAGTTCATGGGGGAGGAGAAGGGGAAAAGGGAAATATCAGAAACTGGAATTAAAAAATAAAGAACTAGAGGAAAGGGGGGAAGAGGAGCTTATGCTGGAGGGGTTCAAGTAGATAATGTAGATGAATGTAGCAACATGTATACAAATATGCTTAATACAAATGATGTATTAAATGATGTATCAAATGTATGAGCCCCCAATAAAATCTATATTAAAAAATAAACTAATCGATATGTTGTATAGGGTATTTTTAAAAGAAAACTGTACACTACATGTATTATTCTCATAAAAGTAAGACAATTATTTATCTGTGTAAATTAAAATGAAGCATGAGGTTGGTATAGATAAACAAATTCTCTGTCATCAAATCAATGTCTACTCATAGCATTCTGTTCGATAGAACTACACTTGTAGGGTTCTGTGACTGTAAAGAACTAGGAAACTTCATCTTTCTTCCATGAAGCAACTAATGGCTTCAAAGTACTGCTCTTGTGATTAGTGGCCCAATGGGTAACCAAGACTCCAAGATTGATATATATATATATATACATATATATATATGTATATATTCGATTTTAAAACTAACATGCATTGTATAATATATCATATGTGCATTTTATTTAGCATTTATATATTTTAAATTATTGGTGGGGTATAAGTTCTTACAAGCTCTTCACGAAAAACTGTAAGAAGTTGTTGATGCAAATCGCTTATGCATGCAATATACTGGGTTCACTATTCACATATATTTATATAGAAAACAATGAATGTTAGGAAAGAGCTGCATATCAGGTATAAAAGTGTTTGAGTTAAAGCTATATTTCTGCAAAATTTTCTCATTGTGAAATATATTTCATCTAATTCTAACTTCCAAATATATCAGAGTAGCTTCCTATATCATGGAAACATTTTTTGAAATAGTTGCAGAGATATTTATAAAGAGAGTAAAATGTGTTCACTTAAAGCTGTGAACTATGGGGATTAAATTATTGTGAACTGTAGAGGTTGTATTTACCATTACATAATCATTGAAGATTGAATTACTCATGAACCTATCGATAATTAATCTGTTTATTATGACCAAATGATCAAACTTTAATTATTTAACCAGCAGCATAACACATATTTTCCTAAAATTAGGAATATATCTAAAAGCTCAGTGAGAGTTGCATAATTTCAGGTCGATTTGAAAAATAAGAGAGACCGGTAGGAGTCTAGACTGGCAATCAGGCCACAGCCTGATGCTGATTCGTTGTGTGTGGCCTTCTCCTGAGGATTCTGGGAACTTCCTCCTTTCTCCCTGGAGGCTGGCTGCACACACTCATTCTCTCTCTCTGCTTCACCTTCCGGTTGAAAAAAAAACACACACACACACACTAAGATAGCTGAAGGCACCACATGGAGATCTGCACCAGCACTAAGATGTTTCCACCACAGTAACCACAAAAATTTTACCCACCAGCCAGATCTTCCTACATTTGGCATATTTGTGGGCTGCATGAGTCTGAAGAGGAATTTATGAACTAGTATAGGACATATGCACTAAAATAGGAATTATGGACTTGATCTGGGCTGGGCTGGGATGTTTTCTTAATATACAATTATTCTTGATTTAAAGCTCTTTCTTTTTTAAATTATTTTATTTGGGGCTCATACAACTTTGATCACAATCCAGACATCCATTCATTGTGTCAAGCACATTTGTACATTTGTTGCCATCATCATTCTCAAAACATTTGATTTCTACTCCAGCCCTTGGTATCAGCTCCTCATTTTCCTCCCCCCCATGCTCCCCCCTCCCTCAATAACACTTGATAATTTATAAATTATAATTTTATCATATGTAACACTGCCTGAAATCTCCATTCACCCACTTTTCTGTTGTCCATTCCCCAGGGAGGAGGCTATATGTAGCTCCTTGTAACTGCTTCTCCCTTTCTACCCCACCTTCCCTCCACCCGCCTGGTATCGTCACTCTCACCACTGGTCCTGAAGGATTCATTTCTCCTGGATTCCCTGTGTTTCCTGTTCCCATCTGTACCAGTGTACATCCTCTGACCTAGGTGGATTTGTAAGGCAGAATTGGGATCAAGATAACAGGGGGGCATAATTTAAGAACTAGAGGGGAATTGTGTGTTTCATCGATGCTACATTGCAGCCTTACTAGCTTGTTTCCTTGCTGTGACCCGTCGGCAAAGGGGTGTTCAGTTGCTTACCGATGAGCCTTGTGTCCCAAATCTGCACTCCTCCACATTGACAATGATATGATTTTTTTTTATTCTTTGATGCCTGATACCTGATACCTTCAACACCCTGTGATCACACAGACAGGTTCTTACACATATATGAGTGTTCCCAGATTTGTGTCTGTCATCAACACTGTTTAACACAATATGATTACAGTCCTTCAAAAAAATTAGGATTGATTTTATGGTCCAGCATATGGTGTACCTTGATGAACATTTCAGACACAGGAAATAATGTGCACTCTACAGTTTTTAAAAACAAATACTTTAACTTAGTTGGTAGTTTTGTCCATATCTTCTGGTCACCTGCTGATGTTTGGTCTACTTAGTCTACAAGTTCAAAAATAAAAACTAGATTATCAATTCCTCCTCTTCTGAGAGTTAACCTGTCACTTTCTCTATTTTGCCAGTTCTTACTTCATATATTTGTAAGGACCTGTCATTTAGGATTTTATTAGTTGGCATTATCATCCTGAAAGGGCTTTGTGTTAATGTTCCCAGTATTGAAGTTTTCTTTCTCATATAGTTTCTCGTGGTGTCAAACAAATACACTAGTTTCCTCTATTCTTCAACTTCTTAATGGAATCTAGAAAATTAGAAATCATCAAAAATGAGATAGAATGCATAAGAACTGATATCCTAGGGATTAGTGTATTTAAATGGACTGATATCGGCCATTTAGAGTTGGAAAGTCATATTTTTCTGTATTGCCCAAACGACAGATACAAAAGAAATGGTGTCACATTCATTATCAAAAGAACATTACAACATCTATCTTGAGGTACAAATCCATCTGTGATAGGATGATGCTTTTATGCCTGCAAGGAAGTTCAGTTAATACAACTGTTAATCAAATTAATTCATCATCCACTAAAACTGTGATACAGTAATTGAATAATTCTACCAATATCCTCAATCTGAGTTCGGTCAAGCATACCATGGAAAATCACTGATTATTGAAATAAGAAGATTGGAGATAAGGGGGATGTGGCAGTTACATAATCTGGTGTCAATTTGTGGATTAAGAGTGAAGTCTAGCCTATCAATCAGGTTTTAGCCATCGAGGTCTCTGTGTGGGCAAGGTCTTCTCCTGAGGATTCTGGAACTCCTCTATTCTTCCCTGGAGGCAGGAAACACTCTCCCTGTGGTGAAGATACATGGAGAGAGGCCGATGAAGTCAGACCCCTGAAACCAGAGAAGCCACATGGAGAGTCCTGCCAGTGCTGAGATGCTTACAGTGCCACTGGATCCACAAGACTTCCTACACACTGGCCCATGATCACCCTGCATCCAATGTAATTGCATGTGTTTTGTGAGTCTGAAGAGGACTTTACAGATTAGTATCAGACATATGGGCAAAAATCGAATTTATGGACTTGATCAGGATTGGGCTGGAATGTTTTCTCAATATTCAATTGTTCTTGCATATAAAGCTCTTTATTATACACATATGAATGTCTATAGATTCATTTCTCTAGACTACTCAGAATAACATAGAGGCATGATCAGTAATAGGAAAATATGACCTTGGTAGTAAAAATAAAACTGAAGATCACATGATAGAATTTTCCAAGACCAGTGACTCATTTATTGTGAATGCCTCTTTTCAACAACATAAGCAGCAACTATAAATATATACCTTACCAGATGTAATACATAGGAATCAAATCATCACACCTATGGGAAGAGGCAGTGGGGAAGCTTGATGTCATCAGTTGAAACAGGGCTATCAATTGCTTTTATATAAGTTCAGGTGGAAGTTGAATAAAAGAAAAGTAAGTTGGCAAAAGCCAAAATATGATCTTGACTACATTCCACCTGAATGCAGGTGCCATCTCAAGAATAGATTTGACTCGCTAAACGTTCATGACAAAAGAATGCTATGAAGAAGGAAAATGGTCATTTAAAAGGTAAGAATGAAAGAAATTATAAAAATACATGTCTGAATAAATTCTGAAAATTGTTTATAAATGTGGCGTATATAAAGCTGACGGAAGACATGATGCAGGAAAAGAACAGAAAAGAAACTGTCAAAGGAAAAAGTCAACTTTCAAGAAGATGTAACATAACCCTACAGATACATAACCCTACAGATAACCCTACAGATTAAGACCCTTCAGGTCTTAATATTGGCCCAGTGGCTAAAAAAGGAGGAAAAGTAAAACTGAAGTGGACTTGGAGTCTTTAATCAAGTACAAGTTGAAACATTAAAAAGACATAGTATTGCAATACAATCTGCAAAAGCCTGCAGTTAAAGGAAGAACAAGCTTAGCATACCTCAAGAGGAAAGAACTAAAGAAATACCTCATCTTGAATTGAAAGATTCTATAGGTACAATATTGAATGATGCTGGATGCACCAAAAGAAAATGGAAAGCATACTCAGATTCATTCTATCAAAAATAATAGGTTGATGTTCAATCATTTCAAGAGGTATCACATGTGCAAGAATCAATGGTACTGCTGGATGACAGTGGAAACCTAAGATACATTTATGGGAATTACAAAGGAAATAGGCCTCTAGCAATCTTACTCCATTCATAATCCAGGGATGGGAGGAAAGTGGTTACTAGACGGAGTGCATTGAAGAGATAAGTACAGAAGGTCAATGGGATAAACCTGACTTGAATGGTTAGAAATGTGTCAGTTAATGCCCCCTCTGATGCACATTGATCCTGATCCAGCTTTCAACGTTTTCTGTATTTTTGTTTTTGGTTTGGGTTTTCTGTTGGTTCATATTAGGATTTATCTCAGATAGATTATGTCAATGGGGTCACCCTCCTGAATTTGTGTTATTTGTCTTTCTGTATATGAAAACCAGGATTCGTGAACCCATAGGGAGAGGAAGTAGAATAAGGGTTTCAGTAATGGGGGGGTGGTATGGTGGGGGGAGGGGTAAAACGGAGATGATGTCAAGGAGTCCAGAAAGGAAAATGTTGTTTGTAAACTGATTGTGGTGGCAATTGTGCAACACTGCTCAATGAGATTGAACAATGGAATGATAAGAATAATGTATTCCCAATTTTTAAAAAATATCCCAATGATATTGAAGATTCCAAGCTTCACTTAAGGCACTAAAGGAAAAAAAAACAAGGTTCCCAGAACTGTCATGAAGGTAATACAAGTGTTTCAAAAATCTGATAGGAAGCTAGAAGCACTTAGTAGTCCATGCCAAGACATCTGGACAAGAACTATGCTGTCAAATGACTTGAAGAGTTTCACATTTGTTTCTATTCCAAAGGAAGGTGACATCAAGTACTAAAATTATTGAACAATACCATTAATATCACATGCAAGTAAAATTTTCCTGATGAAAGTTTGTAGAACGTTGCAATAACAAGTCAAGCCAGATTCAGAAAAGAACTTGGAACAGGGGATATTATTGCTCAGGTAACATGGCTCTTACATGAAAATAGAGGATAGCAAAACGGGGGAGAGTTGCTAATGTTTTACTGAGTATGCAGACATTCCACTGTGTGGACTATAACAAACTATGAATAACATTGCAAAGAGGAGGAATTCCAGAACACTTAATTGTACTCATACAGAACCGTTTAAAATAAGAAAAAGTTATAATAAAATAAGAAAAGTTTTTTCTCATTTACCATACGTATCCCATCTGTATGCTTAGCAAATAATCTGAGAATCTTATTCGATGAAGAATCGTTTGGCCACATAGCAAGAGAAAGGTTCATTAACAACATGAGGTACACGGCACCACCTTGCTTATTGAAAGCTAAAAAGACTTGGGACACTTGTTGATGAAGATCAATGACTTCAGTCTTCAACTCAAATTACAACTCAATGTCAAGAACCCAAATTCTCATAACTGGACAAGAGACAATATCATGATAAATGAAGAAAAGACTGATGCTGTCAACAATTTCAGCATTCAAAATATCAAACAAAGGGGCTCGGGGAACTGAGAATGGGATGTCAATCTAAAATACTATAAGGAGGAATAAAATGTTTTGAAATTGATTGTGGTAGCGATGATACAATACTTCTTGATATGACTTAACTATTGACTTGTATGATGCCTGGATTATGTCCTAATAAAATATGTTTTTTTAATTAAAAAAAACCCCAAATGACTGATGATACTGGACAAGGCTGCTGCACAAGACTTCTTTAAAATGTCAAAGGGAAGACATGTCACTTTGGGGACTAAGATACTCATGACCCAAGCCATGGTATTTTGAATTGGCTAGTGCATGTTAACGCTGAACAAAGAATAAGAAAGATCAAAGAAGAATTGATGCACCTGTGTTGTGACTATGAGCAAGACTGAGTGTACAATAGACTTCCAGAAGAACAAAACGACCTGTGTTGTATGATGTATAGTCAGGGTTTGCCTTTAAAAGGGTGAAATACTTCATCTCACATACTTTCGACATGTAGATGGGGGGAAACGTCCTTGGAGAAGGTCAGGATACGTGGTAAAGGAGAGAATCAGTCAAAGAAAAGGAAGACCCTAGCTGAGATAGTTTGGCATAGTGACTGCAATAGCGGGCTCAAGGATTATGAGGCTGGGGCAGGATCAGGCAGTGTTCTGTTCTGTTGGGCCGTGTAGGGTTCCTATCAGTAGAAACCTACTCAATGGCATCAAACCACAACATTCTTCAGGTGTCACATACAAATGGAGGACCTTATTTACCACGCGGTAAGGAGGTAAGTGTTGCGAGTAGCTGTACTATAAAAAGCAGAAAAGAAAAGTTTGGGAAAGAATGAACAATTGATTTTTGAGTATATTGAATGAGGCATATGTGTGGATTACTCAAGTAAAATAAGCAGCTGATAGTTCTACATTCAGTGACACAAGAAAAGGAAAGATGTAGAGAAGTTTGCTAAGGAAGAGTGTGTTTACTGTTCTGGTCCATGGTGTCCCTTGAATATTGTGAGCACACCCCATGTTGGCTCTCCTGTTCTTTCTCCTCTTTGTTTCACCCAGTTCCTTGCTCTATTTAGCCCTTATGCTTTCTTCAGTTTCTGCTTTCTTTCTCAGTCAATTCTTTCTCTTACATAACCAATGTGCTTAAATGCTCTTTTGCTAAATAAATCTTCCTTAGTGCTGGGTCTTCTGCAAGCTCTGTTTCCCCACTTCTTCTATCTTTCCATAGTCTTTTCAAAATAAGAAATGTTTGTGTCCTAGATTATATCAATCCTTTTACTCTTCGGCTCCCTGCGATCGGGCTTTCCCAATTTTAGGGGAAAGGAACCTGGTGGCAATAGGGGGTTACACGATGGGCTGCCAGCCAACCACAGATTTGAGTTGCAGGAGCATCCAAAAAAGAAGACTTAGAGAAAAGCTAACTTTAAAGGGGAAAACAAATGAACAAACCATGAAATCGGATCCAGTGACACTTAAAGCCAAGGGGAAAGTGAAAAAAGAAGATCAAGAAATAACTAGGAGATGACCTCGATGAGGTCTGCAACTGCAACTCAAAAAGTGCTCCATAGGAGAAAAAAGGTTTCTCCCCAAACAAACTTTTCTCCCTCAATAACTGTTTTAAAAAAGGAATTCAAGATTATAATAAAGGATTGTTATTAAAAATGAGCATAACATTTCTATAAATGCTTCTAAAGATTGGACATTTAGTGAACCCATTGATTCATTCAACAATTGATGTAATATTGATTTCATTGTAATCCCCATAATGTAACGGCCCTCTTCCCACTCTCACCCCATATTTACCATTTCACCTGTCCTTTGCTATCCCTGTCTGCCTTCTGTGCATTTTTTCTGGGCAAATGACACCCTTTGGATCCATTTTCATAGAATATGCTAAAGATACAACCTTAGCATTATTGTTCATTTTATATGTCTTCCTATTGTTTGATTGAAAGTTGACCCATGGGGTGAGTGCAGTTGCTATTTTCCAAATTGAATCGCTAATCCAACTATTCATCCGACTAACCCCCAAGCATTATTTAATTGCATTGCATCTACTCCACATCAATTCTCTGTCCTAGTTATTTCAAGCTCTTCTTCACTCACTTTCATTTGTTCTCTGAGTGGACTATTCCATGTTTTCTTTTAATTTTATTCCTAGGTGAAATCCTCTGTAAGTTCTCTTTATTGGTTGCTGATTCAACTCAAATTCATAGGAAGGGTGGGGTGCTCTCTGGAGGACTTGAAGAGCTCAGAGATTCATTCAACCACTGACACAATAAAGGTTACTTAAAATATTCACCAGCATTACCACCTGCTACTGCCAACACCAACAGAAAGGGAATTGGAAAGGTTTCCATCTGATCTGCAAGTGGTTTCTAATATGTCTCTAAAATAAGAAACTCACAGAATGCTTCCTGTCACTTAGCATTCTGCCACACTCAGCTCAAAGTTCCTGCACCTGCACTAACTTGAAGTGTGACATCTGTGGCATTATTTTTGGTCAAAGGTGGCTTCTGACATATTTATATTAATTATTGTCAGTGGGACATTGTGGGGGGGGAAGAGCAGGAGAGATAGTACAGAAATTTATAGGAAAAAGATAAGAGGATATTGACAGTTTTGTGAACTAAACAAGTCTGTCTTTATAGTTTACCAGCTTTGGACCTTTTGCACATTTGGTGGAAGTGACCTTTTGTGAGATTACTAGAATTAGCCCTACCACCTCTAGGTCTCTTATCTCCCATTCTGCTTATTTTGGGGGATACATAGTGTTTAGCTCTAACCTGGATTCTAGTCCAGGTCACACTCCTGTATTACACACCCGACCTCTATGCACAGGATGCCCTGCATCCCACATCTATTTTTAGCTCCTGCAACCGCTTATTCCATTTGTTCAGTAAAAATACACCTGTGGCCCTTCCCTTGAGTAACAGCAAACCCTCGTCCATTCTTCCTTATCTCTCTATAGATCTCTCACCTATGAGGGGTACTCCCCCACAAAAATGGATTTTTTCCAAAGTGATTTAAATGCAATTAAAAACAGCAGCAGCAACAACCATATCACCTTCAACGTATTCTCCATTACACCGAATACACTTGTTAAATCTGAGATCCCATTCTCAGAAACAGTTTTCAAACTCGTGCTGAGATAGCTGACGGCACCTCCCTTGTTGTTTTCCTTCACTTCTACATTGCCTAACACCTGCCCTTCTGCACTGATGGAAACAAAAAGTAGTTGCGCAGAGCAAGGTCAGGTGAGTAAGGTGCGTGGAGCGAGAGAGGCATGCGGGGGTTTTCGTTTGTTTTTTGCCCAAAACTGGCACTGAGACGATTGAAGGAAATGGAGTGATATGATGGTGGCAAAACCAATCCCAAGTTGCACACTGTTATGCCATCATTTCAGAACCTCTCAATAAAAAGCTTGATTAACAGTCTAACCTGGTAGAATGAACCCCATAAACACCACCACCGCCACCCCCACATAAAAAATGGGCTTCCTCTTGATCTTGACTTCTCTTGAGCTTTGGGTTGTTTTTTTTGTGTGTGAGGTGATGATGGCATCTTTCACTGGCTTGAATGCTATTTGTTCTGGGGGTCCTGAGAATAGCACCTTGTCTCATCATCAGTGATGACCTTGGAAAAAAGTCTGGGTCGATGTGGAACTGTTCTTTCAAAGTACAATAGGTTTCCACTCAACAATCTTTTTCCTGTTCAGTCAGAACCAGAGGTATAAATTTCACAAAGATCCTCCTCATTTGTAAATCTGCCTTTATAATTTACTGAACTTAGCTCCAAGATAGTCCAGATAACATCTCCATCTCTTTAATGGTCTGTCATTGGTCCTTGAGCACAAGAGCACGAATTCTGTCAACAGTTCCATCTGTTTGGGAAGTTGATGAACCTTCACAATGAGGTTTGTCATTATTCAACATTTCACTTGCTTTTCAAACAAGAAAACCATTTGAGTTTCTCCCATAGGACTATCTTTGTAAGCTGTGTTGAACATCACAACAGTTACTGCAACATTTTTCCAGACCAAGAAACATTTCATAGCCACACACTGTTCTCTTAAATTAGCCATCAGAAAAAATGAGCTTTGAGCAAGACTGCTTTTTATGAAACAGTCTGATCAGAGAGAACCTTTCCAAGTGAAGGCACTGGGTGCACTAACTCAGAGCAAGTTGTTGGATGCTTGCCTAGAGGGGGGAAACTGTGTATCATGAAAGCTCCACCTGGGGCTGAGCCCGGTGTCATAGTGGTTGAATGTGGGACTGCGGTCCACTGGCTTGGTGGTTCAAATCCAGCAGTAGCTCTCCAGGAGCAAGGCTAGGCCTCCCACTCCCACCAGAGGGCAGTAATGGCCCCCTGAAAAAATTGGAAAGCTCCACCCAGTGGAGTTTTTTTTCTGTTTTTGGTGTAGTAATCCCTTGCATTTCTATTAATATTGACTCTGTTATATTTGTCTCATCTGTCAACTCCCTCATATTCACTCCCACTGATACAATTTAATGCCTCATTACTTCTTGCCTAGACTTGCAATAGCTTCCAGATAACCCCACCCTTTCTAATCTGTGTTTTACATTTTTGTCTGAAATGTGTTTCTTTGAAAATAGATATCTTAATTCCCTGCTTAGAAATCTATTTTAAATGCCTGTTGCATGCAAGGAAGAGTCCTAACTCATTAGTCTAGTTTACAGGATTTATCATTACCTGGCTCCCAAAATAGTTCCCTAGAGATTTTTTTTTTAATTTGGGTAAAATTTACATATTGAGAAATGCACAGATGCTATGGGTACAGTTTGATAAGTTTTAACAAATGTATACACCAGTTAGCCAAGTCCACCATCAAAATATAGAATATTTTCCTCATTTTAGAAACTGCCCTCCTGCCCACATAGCAGACCCCTGCTTCAATTTTTATCTCTTCTAAGCAAAAATATACTCTCTTTTTTCATTTAGCATAATGTTCAGGGGATTCATTCATGTTGTTTTATGTCTACTATTTTTATTTTTATTTTTATTGCTCCCATAAGACCATACCATAAATGTGAATTTTGCCCAGAATTAGGCTATCAGAATAAATATTACTGTATATTATTATTGCAAATGATAGATATTTTATGCAAATATATTTGTGGTGATCATCTTTCTTTCCTTTCATAATTATATAGAAGTGGGATCGCTGAGTTATATGGTAAATTAAATATATTTTAAATTGGTAAATAACTTTTCAAAAGGATTCTCATTTTGCACTCCACCCAGCAATGTCTGAGTTGCTCTGTATTCTCCACAAAATTTGGTGTTGTTAATCTTTACAATGTTTGCCATTCTATTGATTGCATAGTGGTAGCTCACTGTGGTTTTAAATTTCATTTTCCTCATAACTAATGAATCTAGACATTTTTATCTGTGCCTTTAGGAGTGCCGGAGTTATAGTGGATGCATTGTTGTTGCAATCATCAAGGTGAGCGGTTCGAAAGCATCAGCCACTCCTTGGGAGAAGAACAGGGTTTTCTTCTCCTGTAAAGAGTTACATTCTCAGAAACTCACAGGGGTAGTTCTGCTCAATCCTACAGAATTTCTGAGTCAGCATCGATTTGATGGCAGGAACTATGACTTGGTTTGGTTTGGGATATTGAGTGTATATCTTTTCTTCTTAAGTGTCTATTCACGTATTTTCACCATTTTTAATTAGCTTGAGTGCCTTTATATTATTGTATTAAAAGTATACTTTGCAAGTCAAGATTGGGGGAGGGGACCATCTATATATTGGGGGAGGCAATTACATTTCCTTTGTCATGTAAATGAGCAGGAGCAACTACTGATAAGGAAAACAAGTTTAATATTTACGTAGAAACCAAGGGGAGAAGAAGCCAGGTATTTTGTTGCTAATGAGACACTTATGACTTAGTTCCTATTCAGCCCTGGTAACCAAAGCCATGTGCTATAAACTACCATGACCTTAGACTCTTGTCTTTTCAAGGAACATGACATCCTTCTAAAGCCACAACAGAAGGACTCCATGTGGAAATCCCACTAAATGAACTTATGGACAGCTCTTGGCCTTGAGACCGGTACTCCCTGGTATAAAAGGAAACAGATGACTGCCACCCCAATGCTATGGAATTGACAGTCACTGGACTTTGATTCAGATCTCCTGCTTTGTGGGTGCTTAATGAAACGTCATCCAAGACTACCATATATTTAATATTTTAATGCCCCACTTGCTTTTACATTGACATGAATTAATCTTATAAGCATGGTGCTGTCCTTGTCAATGGATATGACTGGAAATTTTCCCCATCACCAAACTCTGTGGTCAAGAAAAATCGTGCTTCATCGTTTAGGAATATAATTTGTACAATCTAACAATTTGTGGATTGCAGTTCAGAGCTGGCCTATACTTGTATAACTTTCTTTTCTCAACAGTACAATGAATTCTATACCATTTGATAAATTAAAGACACTCTCAATAAAATTACGTTATGCCTCAGGCATATGATTGGTAATGTTCTGTCATAAAATGGCAATGAGCCCTCTAAAGTGAACTGAAGACATATACAAACCATAATTATATGAATGGATTGGAGACTTGCACTTAATTCTAGCCCCAATCTAAGAACAATTAGTTCTTTTTTTTTAGGTTTTTTTTTTAGGCATCACTGCCCTCTGGTGGTGGGATTGGAAGCCCAGCCTTTGCTTCTGTGAGCTGGAATTGAACCTCCATCCCAGTGGGCCACAGTCCCGCGCACAACCACTACGCCACCGGGGCTCAGCCCGAACAATTAGTTCTTATGGCATGACCCTTGCTAAATGCTTGCTCTCATGACGAGATTACTGATGATACAGGTGCTATAGCAAAATGTGGTGAAGAAAGTAGATGGTGCCTAACAATGGTCACTGATTCCATGTTCTTTTCATGTAGACTTAATTGAAATGTGACTTAAATTTTATAAGCTTAGCAAGTCCTTAATCAGGTTGTATTGTGAATGTTTTTTCTTAGTATATGACTTACTTATACATTTTCTCAACTGTCTAACTTAACAAACAATAGTATTAAATTCTAATGAAGTCTAATTTATAATCTCTTCTTTTATATATATTGCTTTGGATATCCTGTATATGAAGTATTTGTCTACCCTCTGATAACATAAATACTCTCTGATATCTTTTTTTTCTAGGGGCTTTATAGATTCTATTTTGTTTTCACATCTACGGTACAATTTGAGCAGATGTTTGTGCTCATTATTTTCCATGACTATCTAATTAGCACAACATCATATGTTGAAAACTATTTTCTTTCTCCATCAAATTACTTTGGTTCCTATATTAAAATTATTGGACCTTGTAAGTATAGATTTACTTCTACAGTCTCTACTCTGGTTCTATTTATTCATGAAAATATGAAGACCAACCTTGATTAATAAAATTTGTTAAGATTTCAAGTTTGGTTGAAGACCAAGTTTTTCTGTCTTTTACTAGATGATTTAGACTATTCTAGGTCCCTTACCTTCCTATGTAAATTTCACAATCATCTTGTCAAACTCTATGTTTAACAGCTTACTAGAACTGTGGCTGTACTCAAACTGTAGGTCCAACTGGGGACCTCTCTCTCATCCTAACAATACTTAGTTTTCCAATCCTTTTAATATGGTGAATTGTTTCATTTATTAGACTTTTGATTTTTCCAATATTATCCTATAGTTTGTGTATAGAGCATGTGTTTAAGAAATATGCTCATCTATAATTACATTTTGACACTATTATAAATGAGAGTTAAAATGTTTCATCACAGAAGTGTTTGCTATGAGCATTTAGAATTACAAATAGAATTTTATATTGACCTTGTGTCTTGTTCTCGTGATAGAGTCACTAACTATTCTGAGTTGTGGTTTTCATGCTCTTTAGGATTTAAATCCAAAAATAATGTTGCCTGCAAATAAAATGGTTTTACTTTTTCTTTCTATTATGTATGCGTTTTCCTTGCCATATTGCACAGGGTAAGACTTCCATTTCAGTATAGGTGTAGGTGGGTGAGAGAGTTCTGAGGTTTCTTCCCAAATTTTAAGGAATAAAAAGCTCACTGCCATTTAGTTGATTCAAAATCAGCAACCCTACAGGACAGGGTAGAACTGTCTCAATGAGTTTATGAGACTGGAACTCTTTGCAGGAGTAGAAAGCCTCTCTCTCCTTGGGGGGAGAGAGAGAGAGAGAGAGCGAGCGAGAGAGAGAGAGAGAGAGAGAGAGAGAGAGAGAAAAGAAGAAGAAGAAGAAGAAGGCTGGTAAGCAGTCCAACACATAACCAATATTTCAGGAACAAGTAGGCTTGTAGCTGTAGGATTCTGCAGATACCTTTCATCATGTTGGAGAAGTCTCTGTCGTGACTAACTGTGCATTTTTGTCAAAGGTTTTCTGCCTTTGTGCAATAATAATATGGCTTCTGAGTGAATAATTTTGGTTAGACATTCCATTTAAAAATAGATCTAGTACAACTCAGATTTTCTATTTTTCCTTCTCCAGTTAAAAAAAAAGAAGGAAAAGGGAGCTTATACCAAGGGCTCAAGCAGAAATATTTGGAAATGAAGATGACAGCATGTGTACAAATGTGCTTGATACAAAGGATGTATTGAATGTTATAAGAGCTGTAAGAGTCCCCAATAAAATTATTGGGAAAAAAACAACAAGAACTCAACTTACTGCCATCAAGTCAGCTGTGAGATTTCAAGTCATTGTGGCCATATTAGATTGGGCAGAACTGCTCCTCAGACTTTCTGATCTATAATCTTTGTGGAATTAGAAAGCTTCATCTATATCTCACAGAGGTGGTTTTAAACTGTTAGCCTGAGAGTGAGCAGTCCCACGCTACCCTTTAGCTACCAGGGCTGCTTCTTCTCTAGTCAATTTTTAAATTTGTATTTTGAGGAATGTGTTCAATGTATTAAAAATGTTTTTTCATTGAATATAAATGTGTACATAATATTGCTTTAACAAAAATGAAACTCATGGCCGTCAAGTTGAATTTCAACTCACAGGCACCTTGCAGGACAGGGTAGAATTATCCCTTAGGATTTGCAAGGCTGTTAATCTTTATGAGAGCACCCTACTGCTATCTTCCTCTGAGGAACAGTTGAATCGTTCAAAGCACAGACCTACTAGCAGCATCGGATTAGGGCAGCACTAGAGCTGTTCTAGTTTTGCCTTGCTATCCTTTTAATGTTTGTAATATCTTTAGTAATGGCCCTTTGTTATTCATGTTATCAGCAATTGTGTCTCTTGCCTTCTTTTCCTTGATATACTCCTATTTTTTTTCAATTTCACTTTTCTGAAGAACCAACTTGTGGGCTTTGTTACTATGTCTGTGTGTTTTCCAGTTTGTCTATCTTTGTGTTTTGATATTCATTATTTTCTCTTTTTTTTCTGTTTTAATATTTATTGCTTCCTTTCTTCTATTGGTTTTAGACTTCATTCTAGAGGGAAAACTTTGATCATTAGTTGTAAATCTTTCCCATTTCAAGTACCATCCATGCCCATGTATAAGTCAAGTACTTCAGCACATTTTCGTGTGCATATAAGAAAGAATCTTATATTAAAGAGCAATTGTACTTTGAGAAAACATCCAAGCCCTGTCCAGATAAAATCCGTAAGTCTGATGTTAGGCCATACATCTGATACTCGTTCACAAATTCCTCTCTAGATTCATGCAGCACATGCTCTCATGCTGAATGTAGGAGAATTACTGGCCAGTGGATGGAATGTCCTGTGGCTCTATTTGCAATGGAGGTATCTCTTGGGCTTTGGCTTCAGCACATTGTTAATGCAGTTTTTGTGGTAAAATTAGGTGCCTAGGCTGACAGTCGGGTTGGCTTATACTTGAGCATATATATATATATATATATATATATATATATATATATATACAGTATAAGCATTTAAAGCTGCAAAATTTCTATTGAGCTCTGCTTAGATTCATTTTACATAAAATTTGGTACACTGTATTTTCATTTTAATTCAGTCCAACATATTCTCATTTCTGTGAGAGTTTCTTTCTTGTTCTATAATTTATTCAAATGAGTTGTATTTAATTATACAATACTTAGAGATTTTCTAGATTTCCTAGCATCTTATTTAATTATACAATACTTGGAGATTTTCTATATTTTTCTTATTTAATTATACAATACTTGGATATTTTAACTGATTTAAATGCATTTCTGCTCTAGGCAGATACTTTTGACATGTCACCAAGAAATATCTTACCCTGGAAAAAGGCATCATGTTTAGTAGAGAATAGCTGCACCCCAAAAGGAAGACCCTCTACAAGATGCCGTTATAAACATAACAAGTTTGAGGAGGGCACGGAGCAGTGTTGGTTCTGTTGGACATTGGGTCAATATGAGCTGGAACCAATTCAACAGCGCCTAACAACATCTAACCTAACAACATGTGGGCTTGACCTTCTCATGAATTTTCTGGCAACTTCCTCTCTCTCTACTCCACATTCCTGTTGAAGCGCCATACCTGAGAGCTGGAGGAGCCATATGGATATCCATGCCAGTCCTGGAGATGCTTCCACCGCCAATGGACCCACAAGCCTTTGCAGTCACTGCCCTTTGATCTTGCTGCATTTTGTATCATTACATGGACTGTGTGAGTCTGAAGAACGATTTATGGTCTAGTACTGGATTTATGGGTTAAAACCAGACCTATGGACTTGATCTGGGCTGCACTGGGATGTTACCTTAGTACACAATTATTCTTGCTATTAAGCTTTCTTACACATATATTTGTTCCTGAATCTGTTTTTCTACTCAACCTTGTTTAACACAATAGGATTTCAGTCCTTCAAAATAAATTGGGACAAATTTTATGGCCTGGCATATGGTGTATCTTGATGAATATTTCAGACAAAGGAAAATCATGTGTATTCTACAGTTTTGGAGAACAAATAGTTTAATTCGGTTAATAGTTTTGTCAGTATATTCTAGCCACCTTCTGATTTTTGGTCTAGTCTACAAGTTTAAAAATAAAAACAAGATTATTAATTCCTCCTCTTCTGACAGTTAACCTGCCACTTTCTCTGTTTTCCCAGTTCTTTCTTCATATATATTTTTTAAACTGTTTTATCTTTTTTTCTTTTTTAATTTTTTTTTAATTTTATTGGGGGCTCTTATAGCTACTACAACATTCAGTCCATCATTTGTATCAAGCATATTTGCACACATATTTCCACATATATTTCCCAACATTTTCCACTTGAGCCCTTGATACAAGCTCCTCTTTAAAACAAAAAAACTCCCCTTTCCCCTCCCCCCTTTTTTAAATTTCATCATTTTATTGGGGGGCCCATACAACTCCCATCACAATCCCTAACAACATCAGTTGTATTCAGGCCACTTTTACACACCCATTGCCATCATCACTCTCAAAACATTCTCCCTCCCTCCAGGTCCCCATTATCAGCTCCCTCTATTACCCTTCCTCCCCCCCTTCCCCTTGAACCCTTAGTCTGATGGCTCCAGGGTAGGGGACATTGAAGAGGGGGAGGAGGGGGAAAGGTGGTGATGTCGACCAGCCCAGGAAAAAGGGAATAACAATTGATACAAATACAGGGACAAGGTGGGTGAGAGAAGGCCAAAAGGGATTGATTAAGACTAATGTAACAAAGAAAAAATACTGAAACCCAAAGGGAGAGTGAGCATGATAGTGGGACAAGAGGGAAGCAAATAGAAATAGAGGAAGGAACTGGGGGGTAATGAACATTTATAGGGGTTCAAATACAGGTATGTACATAGGGGCATATATTTATAAGTGAGGATGGGGAAAGAGGGATTAATGTGTATACTTATAGGGTTAGTATTAGGACAACAGATGGGCATTGGACCTCCACTCAAGTATCTCCTCGGTTCAAGAATACTTTGTTCTATTAAATTGGCATTCCAAGATGCTCACCATTCCGGCATGATCACTGAAGACAAATGTGTGCATAAGCAAAGGTGGTGAAGAAGCTGATGGTGCCCGGCTATCAAAATATGGAGCGTCTGGGGACTTAAAGGCTTGAAAGTAAACAAGCAGCCATCTAGCTCAGAAGCAACAAAGCCCACATGGAAGAAGCACACTAGCATGTGGAATCATGAGGTGTCAAAGGGATGAGATATCAGGCTTCAAGAACTCAAAAGCACAACTTTGCATGTTCACTTTCCTGATATGATCCCTGAGGACAAATGTGTGCATATGCA
>PVJH01006365.1:0-102501 GCA_004026705.1 Nesogale talazaci | reverse complement strand
GGCCACATAGTACTGCAGCAGTGTGTGACTGTCTACCTCTGAATTTCAGTCTCTTGAAAAGGGAACGTCTGTCCTCACCAAGCTAAGCCTTACTTATTACTTATGCAAAAGCAGTGAATAAATTAATGTGCCTCTTCTGGGCAAAGTCTCTAACTCCCACTTTTTCTGCTTGGGTCTGGTAAGAAGGTGGGGGTAGATAC
Organism: Nesogale talazaci; assembly: GCA_004026705.1. Taxonomy (NCBI): domain Eukaryota; kingdom Metazoa; phylum Chordata; class Mammalia; order Afrosoricida; family Tenrecidae; genus Nesogale; species Nesogale talazaci. Next base: position 102,301 of record PVJH01006365.1, on the reverse strand, counting down.
TGATAGATTTATGAGGGGGTACTCACTTATGAGGGGGTACTCACTCTCATTTGTTTGGATGTCTGACAGCCATCTCCTTTGTGTTTCCCCCCCCCCACACACACACCTCTTCTATATCATCAAAATTGCTGTCCTTTCATGTCCCTCTGCATTCACAGAGACAAAAAGAAGTGGCACAGATCAAAGTCATGTAAGTAGGATGCATGGGGCGAGAGAAGCATGTTCTATTTTGCCAAAAACAGGCACGATGAGATGGCTATGTAAGCAAGTGCAAAAACCAGTTCCACATCTATCACAAATCAGGCCTTTTTGTCACACACTGTCATGCAATCATTTCAGAACCTCTAAATAGAAAGTTTGATTAACAGTTTGATCTGGTGAAACATACTTCAAATGCCCCTCACATTCAGAAAACAAATGAGCATCGTCTTGAGTTTTGGGGAGTGAGGTGGTGATGGCATCTTCCACTGCCTTGATTGATATTTGCTTTCAGGGTTTTAAGAATAGCACCTTATCTCCTTACCGGTAATGACCTTGGGGGGAAAAATCTGGGTTGCTTTGAAACTATTCTTTCCTTTGAAAGGGTGGCACATTGCCACTCAGAGATCTTTTTCCTGGTCAGCCAGAACCCAAAGCATACTTTTCCCAGCAACCCTTCTCATTTCTAAACCGCCCATTAAAGTTTGCTGACTCATGCTTGAAGATGGTCTAGATAATCTCCCCATCTCTTCAAGGGTCTGTTGTCATCGTTGCCATCATCATCAGTCTCTGAATACAAGTACATGAAATTTGCTGACATTTTTGTACATTTGACAGAAATCCAGAATGAGGTTTTTCATCAATTGACATTTCACCCTTTTTAAAATGAGAAAACCACTCATACACTTGAGTGTTTCCATAGAGCTGTCCTTGTGAGATGTGTTCAACATCACAACAGTTTCTGCAACATTTTTCCTGAGTAGGAAAAATAATTTCATAGTCATACATTGTTCTCTTAAATTGATCGCAACAAAAAACAAGGTTCGGGCCAAACTGTTTTTGCAAAAAAATTCACTGTGACCAGGGAGAATCTTCCTAGGCAATGCCACTGAGTGCACTAACTCGGAGTTTTCTTGATGCTCGCCTAGCGGGAAAAGATGTATATCGTGAAAGCTCCACCCAGTGGAGCTTTTTCCTTGTGTGTGTATGTTTTTGTTTTGTTTTGTTTTTGTTTGGGGGGGAAGGGAGCGTACCCTGTCATCTCTACGAGTAATTGTGAATAGGATTCCCTGGAACACCATCCTGGCATGTACGGAACTAGCCCTCTGAGACGCAGGAGATCTATTACTATCGGCAAAGGCCGGGAGTGGAGTTTGTATTCTGAGTTCAAGATCACTGTGTAATGAATCTCCTGAATCCAGAAGACAGCTCCAACATCCCAGGAACCGCAGCAGAACCAGGAATCAGAGGAATTCTCAAACAACAGAACAAGTAAAGAAGACTGCTTATATGCAGGAGGCTGGCTTGCAAAGTGGGTGCCTCTAGGCACTTCCGTGGGAAAGTTGGGCTTCCTTATGCACAGAATTGGAGCTGAATGCCTTCAGCTGAGGCTTCCTGGAATGGGATGCTGCTAGAAACAATACAGGGAGCTTTGTGGGTTTGCTGACCCACGAAGCTTGAGCTGAGTGCCTTCATGTTGAGGTTTACGGTGGAGTAGATGGGTATTTATTAACAGACCAGAAAGAACTTCGTAACATGTCCTGATAAACATCTCCAGCATGAAAATTTCTCAATGGCATAACAGCTTGCTTTAATAAACCCTTTTCGCATGAATTTTGTCTGTGAGTTCTGTGTAGTCACTGAAATGGATACTAGAAGCCAAAGATCTAAACAACAGAAACAAAACTCACGGCTGTGGGTCCAATCGATATCCTGACCGGTTTAAAGATCCTGGCTTGTGGCAACCTCTAAAGCACCTACCCAATCTCTCGGACAGTCATCTAGTGGACACCATCTCATGGCAACCCGTAGACTAGGACAGAACTGCCCAGGTGGGTTTCCTAGACTCTCTTGATGGAGGTCAAAAGCCTCGTCTTTCTCCCAGGAGCAGCAACCTGCCGACCTTGCGGTTAGCAGTCCAGCTCATAACCACTACACCAGGGGTTTAGGCAGCGAGGTCAATAGAGAGCATTAATGAAGATATCCTATTACCTCTCTGACTCATCTTCCTCCTGTAAGCAGCAGTACCGACCCACCCATGGCAGCTGTGGGGATGACAGAACAAGGCTAGGAAGACACAGCCTTCACAAATGCTACCCACTGAAGCTTGGAAGCACCTTTGCAATGTTGATACACATCTCAAACAGAGGAAGGTTTTCTAAATGCTTCTTCCTCGAGAGACCAGAGTGGGATGGGACCCACAAGATAATATGCTTTTGCTCCTCTGTAATGTGTTTTCTTTTTCATGTGACTTTATAAAACTACCAGAATATGTATTTCTTCCAATTAATATTATTAAGCCCCCCTGATAATTCTCACTTTGCAAATAATAAAATTGACATGTGTGAAGCCCAGACAGGAAGTATTCAAATGCATATGTTCTTCACACAGGAGAGGGAGGCTAAAGTCTTGTTTTGTGTGAACACGGGCTTCACCATCATTGTCCAACTCATGATCTGGAACTGATATTGAGGTGTCTGGGAGCAGAGCTATTGAGTCACGTGTCCACCCACTCTTGAACCTTTAACAGCAACAGCTTTTTAAAGGGCAGTGGATGTTCTTTAACGTTCTACTACTGTGATTCTCCATTGTGGGGAATGTTGCCCCCAGCGGCCTCTGGCAAGATCTGGAGACAATTTTGGCTGTCACAACTGGGGCAGTGTTGCTGGTATGTCACAGGTGCCGATGCCAAGGAGGCCACCACACACTCTACAATTAATAGGACAGCCTCTTCTAACACAGAACTGTCCAGCCCCATGTGTCAGCAGTGCCCCAGTGAGGGTGAGGAACCCTGTTCTACCTCAGCCCACACGAAAGGGCTATCTCTAGGGCCCTATAACACCTTGGGCCACAGGGAGCTCAGCGTCTCTTCAAACAGCCCACTAAACTCTGGCTGGAACCCACCCACCCATCAGAAAGCGGGACATGCAGCCCCTGCAGCTCATCCCAGTGTCACCTGAAATTTCAAAAATGAGAAAGAGAAACCTTCCAGTCTGGACGGTCAGTGTGTGAGAGGGGACTGTCAACCAGCTTTTCCTACTATGGCACTCAGGGCCAAGCATGGCATTGATAGTCCTTAGACTGGCATTTCAAATCTACCAGTTACTCCCAGGAAGAAAGACGAGGCTGTCTGGTCTCATGAAGTTGTAGAGTCTCCGAAACTCAAGCAGCAGCGCTAGCCTGTCCTACTCACTCACTCTCAGTCCTCAGCGATTCCACGGCAGTGGCTTGGTTTGGGGCTTGGTTTGGTTGAAACTACCCAACTCTGCTTTCATTCGGCAAAAACAGCCAGACACACTGGTAAGCAAATGAGTCTGTGTTACCCCTGCCATAGAACTTTATTTGCAGGCACCCGCATTTTACTTTCATATAATCCTCAAGTATCATGGAATATGCCTGATTTTTTCATCTCTATGTACATTTATTTTAATGTACTTTTAAGCGCTTCAGGGTAGGCAAAACTGGCCCTGACTCCCTGGCTGTACAAAAAGGGGCAGGAGAGCCGTGGTTCCACTGGCAAGTGTGCGTGCAGTTTCACAAAATTCCGCTCTCACGTAATTCTCACAGTGTTCCCACCCAGGGGAGGTGAAGTTATCTGTCTTTTACAAATGAGCAAACAGATTCTCACTGAGTTTCCCCTCCCAGCCAAGCGGCAAAAGCAGGATCCTAAGTTCATACTCTTTGCCAGCATAAATAATCACAACACAATTCATACAAACAACACATTCTGAGGATCTGAGTGACAGTGGGAAAGATGGCAATGAAGACACAGGTCTGCCCTTACAGAGCTCAGAGCTTAGCGTGCCAGCAAAGCAAAGAGATAATTACAGTACAAAGTGGTGACCCCATGGCGGAGATTGGCAGAGGGCAGGGTGGAAGAGAGTCTAGGGGAGGGGGCTAGGATTTTCGAAGCAGAACGCTGGAGTAGCCAGGCAGAACGGGGTGGAGGGGAAGCCATCCCAGGCGGTCAGTAGCTGAAGAGGAACAAGGAGGCAAGAAGCAGCACAGTGCCTGGGGAATGACAATGAGCTCAGTGTCACTGAGGGCCAAGAAGCAAAGCAGAGAGTCAAAAGTCAAGGCTGGAGCATTAGTCAGGGTTAGAGCATAGAGGGCCTCGGGGCCTGAAAGCTTGGGGTTATCCTGTTAACTGAAGAGAGCCAGGGCCAGATTTTTTAGCACAAGTAGTTTATGTTTGATAGAGGATATTCTGGGGCCTCGGAGGAAATATATGGGAGTGAAAATGAGAACCGGGCGACAAGTTAAGATGGCCCTTTCCAGCTCTGGGCTGCAGGAACACAATAGGAGTGGCAGATTTTATCAATGTACCAACCCAAACCAAACCAACTCACTGCCCGAGAGTCCTAGGTCTTCGTGACACTACGGGGCAAGGTAGAACTGGCCCCTGTGAGTTTCTAAGACTGTAATTATTCTGAGAGTAGAAAGCCCAGTCTTTCTCCCAAGGAGAAGCTGGTGGTTTCCAACTGTTGATCTTGCGTAGTGCAGCTCAATGCATAGCCACAATGCAGCTACAATGGATAGAGCTCAGTGGAAGCAGGCATGCACCTGGCGGGGCGGGGCGGGTTGTGAGTCAAGTAGGGAGGAAATGATGTCTTTCTCTTATTTCTAGCTAAGTGAACGGTGGACATAGACTCCGAACTAAGAAAGAAAAACTCAAAATGTTAATGCCATGGACGAAGTACTTCACAAGCAGAAAGAATGGGATGATACAGTGTCCCGTAAAAGTCCCCAGCTGAAGTTACAGTTAGGCTCTGTCTTGAGAGATGATGAAAAATGTGGTAAGAGAAACAAAGTGAAAGCAGTTTAAAAGGACATGGAGTAAGCAGGGTCGGGTCTGGTTAGTATTTGAATGGAAAAGGGACATGGAGGCAAGAGGAATGAGTGGCAGGAACAAAAGCCCGTGTAGATTTATGCTAAACTCGGAGTGAACCAAAACTAGGTCTAAAACCATTACTTTTTTATCAGGCAGTTTTTGTTAGGTCCTTTCTTCCTAGTCTATATCCACGTGACCGATGCTGACCTCTCAGCAACCACAATGAAGGTGCCCTTGAGGCTAGGGGGTTCCCCAATGGGCAGGAACTAGCAGTGTCAGCATGTGGAACCCACCTCAGAGAAAGCTGCCACAAAGACAGACAGTCTTAGAACCAGCCTGGAGCAGACCTGTATCCCGTAAGATTATCGACGAGTCCTGATGGCGATTCTGGGCTAAGAAATGGACTGTGATTCAAAGGGTGGATAGTTCAAGCCCACCAGCCCTCTTGCAGAAGGCTATCTGCTCCTAGCCTTGGGGTATATGTAGAATTATTACTGAATTGGAAATTGGACAAAACACAACAGTTACATCTAACCGCCCTCCCAGAATCTGATCTCAATATAGTGATTCCAGCTACTTTTAATCATATCTTTTGAACTCTAAATGCCCCAAAGACCGTAAGAATACCAACATCCAGTCATAAAGATGCTGCTTACATGACAAAAACAGACTGCGTTCATCTGCCCAATCAGGTCCTTCACACTGGTGAGGCTGGCCAAAGCTTTTGTCTTTTGTTTTTTAACTTTTTATTGTAAATTAGGTGAGGCTTGACCTTTTTTTTTTTCTTTTACATCCAACAACTTAAACAGCCTATCATGCCTCCCAAGGAATTGCCCTCTTTCCTTTTCCGCTCGCCCCTTTACCCATCTCCCTCTTGTTGGCTATTATATCCCTCTTTACTCAAAATAATCTCTCTGCACTATAGCCTATGGCTTCCCCCATCAAAATCTTCTTTTGGTGTAAAAACCTTTTTTCTTTTGCATAATCATGGTCTCAAACAATATGTGCCCTTTTGCGTTTGGCTGACTTTGCCCGGCATAAAGTTTTCCAAATCGATTCCTGCCGTGAGGTGGTTCTTCATTCCATCATGCATAGTATCCCACTGTGTTCATGTACCAAAGCCTATTCCTGAGTTCCTCCACCGAGAGTCTCTTCGGTTCTTTCCCTCCTCTCATGACTGTGGAGAGAGCAGAGATGATTGTGGGTGCGCATACGTCTGTGTGATGCTCTTTATTTCTGTAAGGTGTTGTGGTAGTTATTGAATCTGCTGTCAGTTTGAGAGGATTAAGAGTGAAGGGGTGGAGTTTATCCTGTCAATCAGGTTGCAGCTTGATGACCTCATCTGGAGGTGCTAAGGAGATAATAGCTCACTAGAGACAGAGGCAGGCTTCCTCCCTATGAGACATTACAGACAAGCCTAACGCAGCAGAGTCCTGAGCTAGAGGAGCCACATGGAGACCCCTGCCAACACTGAGACGCCTACAATGTCCCTGGATCCACACAACTTCCCACCCACGGGCCTGAGATCATCCTGCGTTTGGCGTCACTGCATGTGTTTCATGAGTCTGAAGAGGAGTTTATAGATTGGTATCGAAGATAAGGACTACTATCAGACTTCCGGACTTGATCTGGACTAACGCTCTTCCTTACACACATAAACGTGTCGATGAATTTGTTTCTCTGGTCTACTCGGGCTAACACAGGTATCTAGGAAGTTATTGGGCACATGCTCTTTCCATGCCTCCTGGGTGGAGGAAGGGCCATTCTACTTTCCACATTGATTGTACTGCTCTGTAGTCCCTCCAGCAGCATACAAGGGGTCCACTCTCTCCACACTCCTACCACAGTGGTTGCTTACTGTTTGCAACTTTGCCCACAATTCTGGGGTGAGGGGACATCGTCATGTGGAAGTGTGCTCCCTAGATGGCTCATGATCGTAAACATTTCTTTGTGTTTGTTCGCTACCCCCTCTTCATTGGTAAACTGCTCGTGCCTTCTGCCTGTTGCTCAACTGACCTAGTCAACTTTTTCTTGTATATGTGTGGAAGTTTACCATTTATTTCAGAGATTAGATCCCTGTCTACTATGTCATTGCCAAAAAACAAACAAACAAAGACAACATCCTCGTCTGTGGGTTCTCTTTGTATTCTGTGGGCAAAATATTCTGGTGTGCCTGGGACTTTCAACTGGCCGGCAGCTCCAGTTTGAGTCCCGGCTCCATTTCCAATAGGCAGTCAGGGAGGCCCCCCAGGTCCCCCAATCCCCTCATCTGCGCAGTAAGGGCAGAGACGGTCCGTACTCACAGAGCAGATGGGAGCACTAAGGGAGGGGCAATTCGTAAAGCACCAGCTCATGGTATGTCTGTCGCACACCCCAGTGGTTCTATGAATGCTTTAGCAGCAAGCACTGTGAAATATTTTCTTTAAATATAGCATCCTGGGTACCAAGAGCAAACTTATTAAAATGGATTCTCAAGAGGTGGGAGGAAGAAATCTGTATCTTCTACAGAAGCCTCGTGTGATTTTGTTGTGGTCTGGTTTACACTGCATGGCAGACAGTCCCTAGTTTTCCCTCTGAACCTTAGATGATTCTGAACTTCTGATACAGTACATCGTATCCTTTTTTGCACCAGCTTTCTAGTCTATTAACTTGGCAAAAACAGAAAGAAATAAAAAAGTAACCTGTCCTTATTAAAAATCCTATGCTTTCTCTTCATTGTTTTGTGTATCTGAAAATGGAAACCACAATCCATCGTCTCATAATTACTAGGTTTAGAATTTCACCCTGAGTGAGCACAGGGCTCCTTCCTCCTTTGTTTGGAAACCATACTTTCTTGAGCCGATTGCTTTTGTTTTTAGTTAGTAGACGACACATCTTCAGGGGGCCTTGTGTAATTCCTCCGGTCTCTATCAAGTCCTCAAAGATTATACGCAGCCAGTGAGCCTCCCCAGCCCAGAAAGGTAAAATTCACGCTGGTCAGAGTATGTGAACTCATTTAGTGCCGCTCTGTGCTCTCGCACAATCAGCTCCCCTATCTTGAGTTTCAATTTCCTCTTACAAGTATTTGCTCTACTCTCCCCGGCTGAAGGCCGACCTCCTTGTCTAAGAAGGACAGGGTGCAATAGGAGTGAAGGAGATCTGCTTGCCTCTTCGTATTAGTCCATCTGTTCCGGTTCTGAACTTGAAGGGGCATCCCTTTTTGTTTTTGTTAAAATGTTTCCATAGTCTCAAAACTATGAACTTTAAAAGCCCTGATTTCATGACTCTTCTAAAGTTCCCATCACCAGTAGACTTTTTAAAGGACATTCTTTTGTTTCTCTTTTCTTTAAAGGAATATACCAGCTACCTCTGGGTCACTGGTTCTGCTTTTCAATTTCCTCTAGGTCACGTCTAAATCCATGCTCTTACACATTCCATGCGGAGCCACACCAGAGTCTCTACTTGTCCTTGATTACGATGATTTGCTAAGAATTTCACATCTGTGTCTCAAACCTAAAGGGATCATTTCTTGGCCCTGAAGACTGCTAAGCTCAAACTTAGAATGAATGTGTTGGGGAAAGACTCTTTTAAATGTTTTCTCCCAAAGCATCAACCTCTTCCTTGCAGCTTCTCAGGTAGGTATTCTACAGTCAATGTCAAAGAACCATTTGATGATTATGAAGTTGATCAACAAAGCTGACCAAGAGCTGAAACCCTTTTTCAAATGTTTATGTTTGATCTCCTCATTCCTTACAGAAATAAGGGCATTTAATGTGTGTGTTGGTTAAAAATGAGGGCTCAGGGTGCAGTATAGCAATGATGCATCACACAATTTCCCCTTAGTTCTTTAAAACTTCCTCCCCTCCACTATTATGATCCCAATTCTACCTTTCAAATCTGGCTACACCAGAAGATGTATACTGGTACAGATAGGAACTGGGAACACAGGGAATCCAGGACAGATGATGCCTTCATGACAAGTGGTGAGAGTGGTGATACCAGGAGGGTGGGGGGAGAGTGGGGTAAAAAGGGGGAACTGATTATAAGGATCTACATATAACCCCCTCATTGGGGGACAGACAACAGAAAAGTGGGTGAAGGGAGACATCAGACGGTATAAGATATGTCAAAATATTAACAATCTATAAATTATCCAGGGTTCATGAGGGAAGGGAGGGGGGAAAGAGGAGCTGATACCAAGGGCTTGAGTAGAAAGAAAATTTTTTGAGAATGATGATGGCAACAAAAGAACAAATGTGCTTGACACAATGAATGTATATATGGATTGCGATAAAATGACTAAAATAAAACAAAATAAATGAGTGCTCTGAAGACATGATTATAGTTGCATCCTGTCGTCCTACTCCACTACTTGTGTTACAAGTAGTGCAATCTCATTTTGGAATCTCATTGTCTGGTGGTTTTTCAGTGACAACGACAGTGATGTGGTTAATAATATGAGCCATGTAGGATTTTTCTGAAGAGGGTAAAGTGCTGAAAAGTCAGATTTGTTTGACTTTCAGGGAAAAGTGAGATATTATCATGTTTCAGAGACTGTAACTTCTTTTCTTTGAGTACTGAGAAACATTTTTAAAGAATTTTGTGAAGCAAGATTGCTGTAAAGGAATCAAGGTCACAAGAAATAACGAGCTTTCACAAACAGATTTAAAAAAAGTAACACAAAAGGAATGTCTTGTATAATACGTGTTCTGTATCATGAGAGTGGGGGGTGGTGAAAAGGGATAATGAAATGGGAGGTACAGAGGTTTTTGTTCATTTGTTCGTCTATCCACCAAAGTCATCCCAAAGATTATAAGGTAATATAAACAACTGACGAAAGCATTTTTAAGTGGCTACTTGAGTATATGGTATAAAATGACATTATTACTCAAGACCAATTTTGCATGACAAATTAAAATATTTTAATCCAATTTATCACCATGTAATTCCATTTTCCAGGTTCTCTGTATTTCACAAGATTTCATCCCTGATGTTGGAAACTATGTTAAGATGATGTTAAGATGCTCTTAAACTATGTTAAGAGCCCCTGCTACTCTCTAAAGATTTTCTCATTGTCAGTGATGGCACTGATGGTACTTTGATCAAATATCACTTGAAACAAGCCTCACAATGGACCAACACCTTTGTGTTCTGTATTGTTTTTGGAGAGAGTGCAGACTTTTGTGCAGGTTTTTTTTTTTAAGCTCTTTTTTACCTTGTTAACATCATAGAATAATTTAGGTATAAAGGTTGTACAAAGGTACAACTTTGGAATGCAGTCAACTAAATACAAAAATGGCAATGTCTAGCAATCATGTGGGGCTTAGTTACCATGTGCCAATAACACAAACTAGCATTACCATGTTTTCTTAGCAAAATCCAATAGGTAAACCTGTGAACATCAAGTCCATTTCCACTCCATGCAACATATTTCAAAGGGTGTCATTTTAGGAAAACAGGCAGCCTGGTTTTTCTTCTGCAACCCTTTGGGGAGGCACCATTTGTTAGTGTCATTAGACAGACAAGCCTTCATTTAGTAGATAAGCCTGGGAAAAGCATCCCTGCATCAAATGGCTTCGAAAACCACCCACAACCATAATCCAATGACCAAGAAGAAGCCCAGGAGAATATGTACATGCCATAAACAAGAGTTGACTAAGGGTGACTCAGGGTGCAATATGAGTTCCCACCAAGTGGAAATTTGTCTGCCTGCCACTGTGATCCCCACCCATCACCAAGCCGATATGCTCTGTGTGATGTGATGTGTGTATGTAAGGGATGTGGAGTCCCCTGATGGTACAGGGGTTCCGAGTGGAGCTGCTAACCACAGCTCAGCAGTTCCAACCCACCAGCCAGTAGGCAGGAGAAAGCCTGGCTTTCCACTCCCAACCAGTTACAGCCTTGCAACAACAACAACAGAAAAAAAGTTACAGCCTTGGAAAGGCAGTCCTATCTTGTCCTACTGGATCACTATGAGTTGCAACCAATAGGATGGCAGTGTTTGTTTGTTTTTTGAGTAGTGAAGAGGTTAACATTCTCCACCTCAAACTTCAGCCACCCAGTGGCTCATCACAAGAGGGGCCTGGCCCTCTATTTCTGGCATGGCTGCCATTAAACACCTAATGGGCACAGCTCTACTGTACTGTGCCTGGAACCACCCTGAGTCAGGGCAGACCTGACAGCAATTGGTTGAGCAGGAGTCACAATGTGCCACAGAAGTGACTGCAAGGCTTCTGAGGTGCTTAGGACATAGTTGGGGGCCCCATCTTGAAACACCCCCAAAAACTCTTCCTTTAATTGTAAGTACAGAGAACCATCTCAATCAACACTTCACTTCAAATCACATTGTGGTTTGTGCAAGAACAGAGTCCCTGACCAACGTGCTGCCGCTTTAATATACTCTGCGCATTCCTGTGTGCATGCACACTTGGACCCATTTCCTCAAGTGAGAGCATAGCTTCACTTTTTCAGAAATGATTGCAAATGTTCAGTTCCCATAACTTTGATTTAATTTGAATAGCCGGCCACTGTCATAATTTATCTTGTTCTGCGTCCTTAAGATAAGCATAACCCAATTATAACATTATTCTTGCAAGAAATTAACATTTATGACACAGCTTCCAGAAATGCACTGCCATGAAGAGAGGACTGTCAACAAGGGTGGAGTGTCAGCCACCCCCCTCCCCACCCCCGAGTGTGCTCCAGCTGCAGCAGCAGCACCAGTCCAGTGGGGTTCTTATAGATTAGTCATCAAGAAGCAAACCTTCGGACTCGGACTGCACAGTGAGAAGTCACAGAATGCACGAGGCAGTTCCAATTGCAACACACAGGCTTAGGCCTGGCATTCCGCAACCATGTATAGGTGATACTGTAAGTGGTTTCAGTCTGTTCATTTTGATAGTTTCACTGTGTTACCTTGGTAGAAGATTGCATTCACTGCTGTCACTACCCACCCCCACGTCCTCCTGCTATCTGTTTTACTTTGGAAGGAACTCTGCTAACTATAACACCACCACCCCTTTCTCTTTCACCACAGCCAGCCCAGATGCCCACCAGCATGCTCAGGGTCATCTGGAAAATACTAGCGCTCCCCCTCCCCCCAAGACCCTGTCAAAGGATCAGCATTACTCTTCTTAATGTACAGGGATTGGTTTTCAATTTTCAGTCTCATTTCCTCACCTGGCACATGGTAGCTCAGCAGAGCACCAGAAAACCTGAGGAAAAAAAACAAAACAAAAGTCACAGGCATCAGGTCCGTGCAGACTCAGAGGCCCTAGAGGAACAGGCAAGAACTGTCCGTGAGTTATTGAGACTGTCACAACTGTTTACAGGAAGTGAAAGCCCTGTCTTTCTTCCATGATGTTGCTGGTGGATTCGAACTACTGACCTTTCAGAGAGCAGCCAAACTCATAACCACTAGGCCACAGGGGTTCCCTTAATCAGCTGTCTTCTATTAAGCCAGATGTCAAGGAAGTTTGCCAACATGTGGAAGCACAATGCTGATCTTCTCACGAACCTGGCTCATTTTTAGCAAATAATGTTATTTTTCATCAAAATTTCTATATATGTCCATTCTAAGTGAATAAATACACATCGAATTCATTCCCTCAGTTTCTCATTCCTACTATGATAAACACACAGAGAAAAGATATGACTCGCACTTAGATTCTGTGTCATTTTGAGATGACAGCCCCTGTGAACAGCTGTCCGTCATTGCTGAGGGAGGGGCTACCGAACGCACCTGCAGGCTGCACTGGACAGAAGAACAAGGGCAGCTGGTGTGCAGCCTGGTCCTCTCTGGGAGTCGGCACGCCCACCCTCTACAAGTGTACTGAGCTCGCTTTTCCTGCTGGGTATTTGCACAGCTCTAGCAAGCATTTCTGGGGGTAGGGACCCAGCCCTGCACGCAGGAAGACAAGTCCCTCTGTGGTTATTTGGGATTTTGTCTAGAAACCCAGCCTAGAATTTACCGGCATCCAGGTGGTACTTTCTTTTGCTATCTGATCTCTCGCCGGGCTTGAATTTCCCTTGGTTCAGAACTCAGGCAGGGAAGAGAGGGGCCCATTTACTGGGCTCCTTCAAAGACTACGGCATTTATTTTAGAAATAAAAAGAGAAGTCCACGGCTGGGGAACAAGACACTCAGGAAGGGACTAGGGCTTCTGGGAGGGCAGAAAGGGTGGTTTGTCTCTGGCCTTGGGCGCGTTTGAACTCAGTGGCTTGCAGTCTGTGTCATGCTGTTGGGTTTCACAGTTGGCCAGGTGGCTTTAAACATCAAGAGACTTTAATTCCTGAACCACAGGGTTATTTTGATCTTCATGCGTGACCGCAACTTATGGCAGCTTATTTTTTTAGGGTGATGGCTGTTTCTATAGATACAGGGTGTCAAGAAAAGGTAGTGGGGCCCAGGAAGAATGAAGAATGGCAGGTCAAGGGGCTCAGAGAAAGGTGTGCAAGCGGAGACACAAACACACACACACACACACACACACTCACACACACCTCTGCCAAACTGTGGGCACTTGTGCAGGCTGCTGCAACTTGACCTGGAACCACGTGGCCCTCCTATGGTTCTGAAGCAGCTCAAGCCATCAGAGGAGCCTGTGGGCCCAGCCTGAATAAGCAGAGGCCATGGCGACATAGACACCCAGGCTGCCTGCCTAGAAGCTCGTGAGCAGAATAGAGTTATTTTTAAATTAGCCCTACTGAGAGCCTCACTTTAAATTATTAGTGTCCAGCCTACCAGGGTAGCCCCAGATTAACTCCCTCAAATCCCACGGAGCCAAGGGCAGGCCACACTGGCCTCCCACAGCTGGACCAGAGGCTTGAGGGTCAGTCTCTAGGAAGCGCTCTGGAAAGGGCCAACAGGGCAACCCCACAGCCAGGGTTTTGGAAGAGCCAGGGTAACACTGACTAAAAACAGCTGCTCCACTAACAAGATGTACAAGAGTCACCCACCAGGCAGAGCCCACACTGGGCTCAGGGGAAACCAGGAGGTTTTCAATACACTGATCGAGAGAGGCCGTCGGGGACAGACTTCATGACCAGGGCTAGAGGGCGGGCATCCAACACGTACACTAGTTTTCCTTTCAGAGAGCTGGCCCGAGGGGTTTTGACACCTATCAGCATGGTTCAAAATGTGACAAGGTGGTAACCTCAGTGTTTTTTCGGATGCTTTTCTTTTCCATAGCAACCCTACTGGGCAGGGTAGAGCTGACTCTGTGTTTCCAAGACTCTGATCTCTTTCTCCCCAAGAGGAGCTGGTGGTTTCGAATCACTGCCCTCAAAAGATGATAGCTCAAGGCATCCTAACCACGAGGTGTCGGCATTGACTCAGTGACAGTGAGTCTGATTTTTGTCTTGTTGCGGGGGGGGGGGGGGGGGGGGGGGGGGGGGGGGACGTAAGGGTGGTTCTTCTCCATCCAGCATAATAAGTAACTCTGCCCAGTTCAAAGGTCATAGATTTTTGTCAAGAGGCTTTGATAGACTTAACATCAGGGGTCAGCTGGAATGAAGAGCATCTCCTCCATCCACTTCCAATCTTTCACTAGACCTCTGTAGTAGTTTTTCGAACATGAAAGACAGACCCTGGGAACGGAATTTTATTGAGGGGACAATTCCCCCAAGAACAGGAATCAGTTAGCTTCTGAGTTTGGCTAGTGTTTGACTAGTGCTGTAGTTATCTATCATGACACATTAGCTTTTGAGACTTTTTTCGATGAAATACTAAGGGGCTTAAGGATTCATGAGCTTAGGGTTGAAGGCCTGGACTGATGGGCTGCCCAGCCCAGCCATCATCCCTCTGAAGGGGATCACCACCACACCTCAGGAGGAGCACATACTCAGTGGTTCACAATGCAGTTTATCAATGACTGATTCAAAAGCTGGGAACCATTGTGTGGAATCCTTAGTCCCTAGTGTCCTGTGGAGGCGGCTAACAGTGATAACATTCTTTACCTCTGTCTCTCCTGTGAGTCTACATGAAACAACTGAGTTCATGGATGCTAGTTCCTTCACCACCTCCCTTCCCTGGCAGGCATCCAGCCCACAGAATGCAAATGTGATGATGTCGTGGTCACAGAGGGGCTGATGGCTGAGTGGGGAAGGTTGCCTTTAACCAGCAACAACTGATGGGGAGAGGGGCTGTATTCAAAGATCCAAATACACTTAAGCTACATTTCCTAGTCTTTGACAGTAAAAATGTAGTCTTCTGATTCTTTATCTGTTGATTCTTTCATCTTATTCTATATTTTTGCAGAACTCAGGAGGGATTAAGAAGCGCTATTGATTGGGCCCCTTCAAAGACACAGTACCTACAAAGTCTCAATCTTACTTAACAGTGAAAGGCCAAAATTAAATACCCAAAAGAAGTCAGGTCAAATAGCACAACAGACCAATAGCAAGGCCACAATAGGACTTAGATGGCTGAGTGCTGATGGTCTCATAATAGACAACCTAGACCCCTCAACTACGTGGGAGGTCCAGGTTCAAGAACAGACCCTGCACATTGACCTCTGGATTCCAGGGCTGAGCCAGATATGAGTCTGGCTGGTACAAAGTCAGGGGGGACAGAACCACTCACAGAAACATCACCCACACTCATCAGATAACTGCATCCTATTTAGATCTCCCAGGAGTCCTGCATCCAGTGACAGACACGGCCTAGCCAAGTTAGTCTACCCCTTGTCTACCTTCCATCTCTTGGATTTCCCCACTCATTGAAGCCAGAGACTCCCTGCCACTGGAACGCCTTACACCCTCCTTCTAAAGTCCAAGTGTCCCAGACTGAAATGCTATGACATTTTGAGTAGCTTTCTCTTGCTCACCTGCAGTCACTCTTTTGCAGCCTGGCAAGGAACTGGCCAGAACTGCTAGTAGAAAAAGCAAACTACTGTTCAAGCTCAAGGAAGCTACCTACTGGAAATACGCCTGCCTTCAGGTGAACTGCTGGAGGCAGGCTCCCACTGACATTTGAAGATCATGATGATAATGCCTAGTTATCTCAAGTCATTGTTGCAAGCATTAAATGAGACAATTCTTGTCAAGGGCTTGGCCTGCAACACCCTAAGCTCTCACCAAACATTAGATTTAATCAAGAGTCATTTTTCCACAAGATTTGCAATCCCTGGAAGCACACCTTCAAGCAAAGCATGACTGAAAGTGTTAGGAAAAGGTAATGAGCTGACAGCAAAGCCAGTCAACAGCTGAGGGAACAGATAAGCTAGCTTCCACACTGCCATTTTACCAAAGAAGAGGTGGAAACGACCAAATTATATCCAGGAAGCATACCCAACATCAATATGAGTAGCCAAAAAAATGTAAATAAAACTACAATAGAAGTCTGTTACCCCAGATAGTGAAAAATTCTTGTCTGATCCCATTAATCACCCTAAAACCCAAACCCCAAACATATAATTTTAATTGTATGTCTATGTATACACCTAGAATAGTTTTCAATATGCAGTAAAATTTTCACAACATATTTTATAAAAGGCGTGATCTTCATTTATTTATGGCGGTCATGTGCTTATGTTAATTTCATGATTGAGATTTAGGGGTGGAGTCTAGCCCTGTTAATCTGGAGATAGCCATTGAGGAGCCAATGAGGCCTCAGTGTGGGCATGGCTTTCTCCTGATACGTCTGGGAAATCTCACAATATTTCCCTCATGAAGATGAGAAGCTATCTCCCCAGTTGTTGGGGAGTTAAGTCTGAGAGACTATGAATCATGGACAAGACATGATGGCAGCATCTGAGAAGCTCAAAGAGCCGGAGGAGAAGCTACACGGATTTGCCCTGATGGAGCCAGACCTCTGAAACTGGAGAGGCCACATGGGGACCCCTGCCAGCGATGAGTTGTTTCTGCCACCACTGGATGCTGTTGATGACCCTGAGTCCTAGAAGCGAGGAGCCATGGTGAGACCCCTGCCAGCGCCGGGATTCTGCACCCACTGACCTGTGACTTCCTGAGTTGGAAGGAGACATTATAGACTGGTATCGGGCATATGGGCTAATATCAGACTTAAACTGGACTGGGTTTGGATGCTTTCTCAGTGTTCCATTCCTTTTGTATATAAACCATTCTCTTATATCCATATGCCTGTCTATGAAATTTGTTCGTCTAGTTTACCCGGACTAACACAATTTACAAACTAGAAATGAATGCCAGTCATGTCTTCATTTGATTACCTGCATTCAAATATATATATATATATATATATATATATATATATATATAAACCTAGCAATGAAGGTTCTGATATGCGATGAGTTGCATGTAAATGCCAGCTCTCCCATAACAATGCCCTAGCTCTCCCTAGGGCACCTCAGTTAACTTAGGTGGATACGTCAATGTTCCCATACGGAAAATGGGTATAGTTTGGAAAGTTACAGTATTTCTCATGCCTTTTTTCCCATGAACTTTATGAAGGCCCCTCATTTACATAAAGAGCTTAAAGGGGTACCTGAAATACAGTGACTTCTAAAAAAAAAGCCACTTATTACTAGGATTACTGGAGTAAATCATCAGTATCCGTGCAAACAATGGATCTACCTTCAGTCTATTGTTTCAGATTCCTTGCAAATATGGTATCATGTACCCTCCACTCTCTCCTCCATTGTCATGTGGAAAGTATTCACAGATTCATTCTGGTTCCAAGTTAGTCCCAACACAAGCACACACCACTATTCCCTCTACACACACACACACACACTCCAGGGCCCACATCAGGATGTTTGAAAATTCACTCACAGAAGAGCCAGACCTGGAAGGGACCACAATGGCTCTTGTCTCATTCCCCGTTGCTCCCAAATCAATTATGGGCAACGTGACATCCTATGCATTAATGTTACCCTCAACTATAGAAACTAAGAATCATACCAGCCTAGAAACCATGTGAAGATTGAAGAAGGAAATTCAAAATTCATGGCCTTTTAATCAGGTCTCCACAGGGTAGCCTAAGACACTCTGGCAGAAAGGAGTCCATGTAGCTGCAAGCCATGGGTCTGGGTTGCTAGGCATGCAAGGCCTTTTGTCCATTTAAACTCACCCAAATAATCACATCAATCCTTGTATGAGCTTGTGTAAAATCATGGTAATGAGTGCTATGGAGTGCTATGGTCCCCAATAATGGTGCTGGAATTCCAACACCTCGGGAGCCCTGGTGGTGTAGTGGTTACACATGGGGATTCGATCCACAAGGTTGGCAGATGAAAACCACCAACAGCTTGGGAGGAAAAAGGCTGGGCCTTGCATGCCCATAAATGGTGATAAGTCTGAGAAACCCACTGGGCTGTGAGTCAGCACTGACTCAATGGCAGTGAGTGCTGAGGTCCCCTGTGGAAGCTGCCCTGTCTGGAAATCAAAGGCCTCTTTTTGATGTTCATGAGGTCATATCACCACATGGCTAATCCTAACCTAATCATCCGTACATTCCAGGGACCTAGGCACTCAGATAAGAAGCGCCTATTTTGGAGAATGCAAGGAACCCTGGGATGCTCAAAGGGAAAAGGACCTTCCTGCCACACAGACACAGAAAGCCTTCTCTCCTAGACCCTGTGCCCTGAATTCAGATTTCTCACCTAATGAACTGAGAGCACACACTGCAGTTCTTTACATTCCTGGCACAGCAGTGCTGGGAAACTAAGCCCTCAAACATTCCAATCAATAGCATAACAGAAGGGCCCACCAGATAGCAAGTTACACAGTCACCAGGTCAAAGGAACAAGGCAGGCCTAAACATAGCTCACAGTGCTTACATCTCCCCGATGCAGTGAAAGCACGGATCTAAGTGATTCATCTTTTCACAGGAATCTGAGTAGCCCAGGGCTCTGCTGCTCACCAAAAGGTCCCTGGTTTGAACCCACCCGCTTTCGGCCTTAGAGGATCTTCCAGGATCATTAAGAAGCCTGATGGGGCAGTGCTCTCAGCAGAAAAACAAACTCATTGCCATAGATACCTTCTCAGGTGGCCCTGTAGGACAGGGAAGAACAGCCCCTGCACGGTTTCCGGTCTCTACCTCTTTACCGGAGTGGAAAGTTCCATCTTTCTCTTGAGGAGTTGCTGATTTCGAACTGTTAATCTTGCTGGTTGCAACCCAACACAGAAGCATTATAACTTAAAGCCTCCTCTGGGGCAGTTCTACTCCGTCCTTCAGGGTCACTCCAAGTCTGAGTTAACTGGATCATACACAACAACCTGTGACTGTCCAAGAACAAAGAAATGTCTCTCGAATAGACTGTACAAGTTTATACAATCAAGGTTCAAAGCCAGACAAAAAGGCCCCGGGTTCCCAATGTACAACCACTGTGCCCACTGCCTTTCTAAGCTAGTAATTCCATTTACTGAAGAGAGAAATAGCGGGATTCCAAAGTCTACAGGAAGCATTTCAGTTCATAAAAAAGAAATTGGATTTAAATGGCAGCCACCCATGTGACAGAGTGCATACATGCCATTTCTATAAAATCTAAGAAAAAGTATGTCCTCCAGCCTCATACCGCCTACAAAATTTAATACAAGTAAAATATCTAAATGTGCAAAGATAAACAGATCGGCAGAATATGATAATGCATAAAGTCTGAGATTCTGTTGAGCAAGGCTCAACTTATATCTCCATTTACCAATGAAAGTATTAGATACACATCACATTCCATTCTAGACATACAGCACAATACCTTTTCTTAACTATAATTTAAAAAAAAAAAAAGACTTTTGAAGCTGAGCCCTGGTAGCGTAGTGGTTGTATGTGAGATTGCAGCCTACAGGGTTGATGGTTCAAATCCAGCAGCAGCTCTCCAGGAGCAAGGCTGGGCTTCCCACCAGGACAGTGATGTGTGTCGGGGGGAAGACTTTTGAAAATTAACAGTCAGTATGAGCTCAGCCTCCATTATATATATGTGTGTATACACATGTATTTTCCCCTTATGTTTTTATGTTTATCCCTAATGTGTTATACATGATGTGTTGAATAATCCATTGGTATCTACTTTGGTTAACATTCATTACACACACACACACACACAGTTTATATAGACTGTCTCTATATACAGTTTCCCAAATTGTTTCAATGTTTATCCCTAAAGTGCTATAAGTCACGTGCTGAGTAATCCATTGCTATCTACCTTAAGACATACCATTATCCCCATTTAAAACCGCTCCATCAAGACAGCTTCAATAAAGGGGGGACTATAAACCAAATCATGAATTAAGCTCATCTTCATTTACAAGGTACTTACCTTCAAATCAGTCTCCAAATTAAATCAGTGTGTGCAATCCTATTAGAGAACCTAGCAGCACAGGGTTAAGCACGCCAGTGCAAACCAAGAAGCTTGAAGTCCCCTGGGTGAAAGATGTCCATTACAGATGGAGACCCACAGGGGAGGTTTCTACTGCAGTCTTTAGGGTCACAATGAGTTACAATCAACTTGATGGGCAACAGGTAATGGGTAAATTATGTTTCCCCCCCAATGCTCTTAGTTAGCTGCCAAGCAGAAAAGACTAAACTGTAAATAAAATTTAAGACCAAAGAACACAAACACTGCATGCCAGCAATTACCCTTTTGTGAGAGAAATACTGTGCAGGGTGAAAGCAAGTGAAATGCAAATTATATATCAATAGACTCAGGCCACACAAAGAGTACTTTTTAAAAAAAAAAACATTGTAAAATAAAGTCCGCAAGGGGAAGAACATAGATTAAAGTAGCCTCGAAGCAAACAAATCCTTGGTGTGTAATTACCTATAGAATTCCTTTTTTAGACTTCATCAGTATGCATGGAATCTTCCACCTACATGCTATAGTTCCCAACCTGCCATTCATTATAAATGGGAAGAAAAGGCCCCTTGCAATAAGTGGGACAAGTATTAGCACTTTGTAACCCTCATGAAAACCTCTCAGAAAGCCAAAAAAAAAAAAAAGCTACAGACATATGCAAAATAGGGCCAATTGCATACTGAACAAATAGAAAACTCTCGGCTTTTGTTTTCGCTTGGTTTGGGGCATTATTACCTTTCAGATTAACTTTTAAAAATCTTTTCATACATCTGGTTAGGACTTGAGGTGAAATGAAATGACCTGGTATGACTCAACTATCCATAGTCTTTAAATTCCCATCAAATGGCCGGGGAAGGGTGTGCCAATAATGTGTAGAGGTGCTACCTCAGGAATTGCTCAGATTTGCCATGCCCCAAATATAAAATTGAGTTATTTGAGAAGCAGGAACAGAGTGTCAAGGCCATCAAGGTTGAAGAACTAAGAGCTCTCAGACCATGCTTGTGGATCCCTGGGTGAAATAAGGCTGGCAGCCACAGGACCAGAGGCTGCAGCACTGAGATCCTAAGACAGAGCACAGAATAATGCTCAGGTCACGAGCACAGAACTTTCTGGCCCCTCAAAACAAGCAGAGCTGAGTGCCTTCAGGCAGAAGGCTTGCTTTCAGAGTAGTCATTTACTAATGCTAAACCAAGCGAATGAATTGTCCAGAGGCCTAGGACCAGAGAAGACTGCCTGCAGGCGTAGCTGAGAAAACACACACCAAACAAAAGGCGTGTCTTAATGTCATCTGATCTGACTTGAAGTGACCTGTTAACTTCCCTGCATAACTGCACTGTCAGTGAGTTGTGTGTGGCGCTTGCAAAGGCTTATGGAATGCAGCAGTGACACAGGGTGTCTCCGGGAGGTATGGTTCCTGATGGAACAGGGTGAAGGAAATTGACCAGTGGAGGCATAATGTGAGCCTCTGCCTCATAGAAATCATCGTTGGCTAGAAGTGGAGTTGGATTCTCTTTGTCCCAGAGGTAGTCATTTCTGGTCCTCATGTTACCTCAGGGCCTTATTGAGAAAATGGCTACTTATAAGCTGTGACGAGATATTATGAAGCATCAACGAAAAGAACAGAACCTCTTAGCCTCCAAAACTTCTTTGAGAAAACTCCAGAAAGACATTAAGTTATTTACCGCCCTGTGCCATGCCATCTGTTGGTATAGTGGCAATGCTGAGCACAAGATCAGTCGGTTGAAACCAGCAGCTGCTAGGCAGGAGTATGAGGCTTTTTACTCCCATAAATAGTTCGTCTCAGAACCCCACAGAGACAGCAGTTCGATCCTGAGATTCTAAGACAGCAGCTTGATCCACTTCTACAGCGTCGCTATGAGTCCGAATTGAGGGCAAGTTCAGTTGAGTTCCTTCTGCTAAAGGATCCCCGGTGGTGCCTTGTGTGATGGGCTGCTAACTTTACAGGCTTACTAACTGCAAGGTCAGCAGTTCAAAACCACCCGCTCAGTCTCAGAAACCCACCAGGGCAGTTCTATTCAGCCTTACAGAAGTTCTGTGGGTTGGAACCCGCTCAATGGCACTGTGATTTCCTTCTGCTAAAAGGAGGGTAGGAAAAGGAAAGTTACAACTTCTGAATTGCAAATGTGTTTTGCTTTTTTTGGTTCCAACAATATTGCCAAGCATTATCAGAATAACCCAAAAAGATACTGAGCAGGAAAGTCTGCAAGAGTGATTTCAATGCTCGTCATTGTTCATATTTAAGTGATACTTAAATACAATGGAGCCACCTGTTCTTTGTCATCAATTTTCAGCTTCTTTCCCCTCACGGGTCATTCTACAGCATGTATGTCTTTCTTAATCCTTGGAGCGTTAAAACTACACATGAAATGTGTGGGCAGGTCTACAAATTGAGTGGAAACGGCCAATCACAGAAGGAACTAAGGCTGTGCCAATCTGTCCACACAAAGTTATAAGCGAAATAAGCAATCCTATGCCTAGAGAAGTACTAGTCGACCATTGGAAGATTGTGAGATATTGGCAGTGGGTGCTGGTGACACTGTGCTTTTGATCTGGGTGATCAGGTCATAGCACTTTCTACTTAGGAGCATTCAGCCAGGTATCTCCTTATGTGGATCCTTTGCTTTCCCACTTGGTATGTCTATAAAGTGTATGTGTGTACACAGCATTTGAATTCTGATTTCCCTGAAACATAATATAAGGAAGCAGAGCATCAGACCCTGACCTTGGTGATACAGGCATCAGATGGACTCTACTGGGGACAGGGGCCAAAAGAGGTGCAAGAGGCTAATATTTTGGCAGCACAAAGAGTTTTATTTATTCACTAGGCCAGAAATCCATAAAGAATGAACTTCAGACTTTGAACCTTTGTATTAACCAATTAAGTAAACAAAAGAAGGGGGGGGGAACAGTGATCACAATTTCCAGTGTATTAAAGATTTATGTGAAGCAGAAGGTGATTATTTCCCCTATAACTTAATATAATGCATGTTTTTAGACCTTTGTTCCAGAGTTAATTTAACAGCTCCCCAAACAACTAGCAGGCATTTTGTGTAAGAGTAGAGTCAAGCCAGGGTCTCCACCCACTTACAACAGGTCAAGTTACGAACAAAATAGCACTAGGTCTCCTCTGCTGCAAACAAATCAGTGTCTGCATCCTGTGCTTCTCAGAAAGATTCACAGGAGGTTGTCTGGATCAGGCCCTATGGAGACATGAACATACGTTTTTCAAAAAATGCCACTAATTCATGCCTGGGAGGGGAAAAAAGTAATTTCGCCTATTCAAATGGACAACCTGAAAAAGTGTGTGTGTGTGTGTGTGTGTGTGTGTGTGTGTATACATGGACGCACAATTTCAAAACTCTCACTTTCAGGATCTAGAGTTTTAGGAAATATTTTAAGTTCCAGGATTCACACACATAGAGAATTGTTTGTTTGTTTGTTTCAACATTTAATTAGCATACTATTTGGTAGCCAAGGAAACTGTAAGGGTTGGAAAATAGACAACCATTCACTCCTCCCATGAATTGTTTTGAATCAAATTCCAAAAGAAACATTCAGTTTTAGCTACAGAGGTGACATTCAAGCAAATTATTTAAGGCCAGAATTAGGGTCACTCAAAGCTGAAAAGCTCAAAATTAAAAAACAAAATCTACCAACTCGATAGAGAGGAACTGAAATGATTCACTCTTAATAGCCTATATCAGGAAGCCCTGATGGCGCACAATGGTTAAGAACTCAGCTTCTCACCAAAAGGTTGATGGTTCAAAGCCACCAGTGGTTTCCAGGAGGGAAAGACTGGGCCATGTGCTTCAGGGAAGATTACAGCCCAGCAAACCCTATGGCAGTCTTCTACTCTCTCACTTGCTGGGATGAGGGCTTGAATCTAACAGCCAAACGTGCTGCCATCCAGTCAATAGTGACTCATCTTGCAACCTGTAGCACAGAGCAGAACTGCCCCAGGGAGTTTGCAAGGCTCTCACTGTTTTGGGAAGTAGAAAGCTTACCCCCCCCCCAAAACCCCCCTCCCAAAGAGTCTGGTAGTGTCAAACTGACCACCTTTAGGATCACAGCCAGCCAGTCACCACTGCACCCCCAGGACTCCCCCACTGACCAGGCAGAGTGAATGAGCAGCAGCGCTGTTACAGAAGGGAAGTGTGTGCCAATGGAGTTTGACTTGGCCCTGACAGAGATAGTTTGACTCTGAACATTCATAATATTCAAATGCTTGAGTTTCAGTTTCATCATCTCTAAAACTGGGATTAAAATCACCTAGCGAGGCTATAGAAATAATTAACTAAAATAACAGTATGAGCTCCTAGTACTGTGACCGGCCCGATATTAATTATTCACCTCACTGCTGTGAAGTCAGTCAGAACTCACAGCAATCCGGCAAGACAGAGTAGAACCGTACCTGTGGGTTTCCTGTGTGATACCCCTTTTTTTCCCCCAAAACCATCTCATTTGGACCTAGTGCAGGTACCGATTCATTCAATAGTTCCATCAAATCATGCACGATAACTTTTTCTTTTTTTTTTAAGGCATCACTGCCTTCAGGTAGTGGGAGGAGGCCCAGCCTTTGCTCCTGGGAGCTGGAATTGAACCTCCAACCCAGTGGGCCGCAGTCCCGCACACAACCACACGATAACTCTTTAAGAAAATAGAAAGCCTTTCTCCCACTGACGGGCTTGGTGGTTCTGAACTGCTGAACTCGTGGTTAACAGCACAACACGTACCCATTTCACCAGCAGGGCAGCATGAAGCCAAAATTTCAATTGTGTTCTCTGGTATGTATGCTCTTCTCAGTTACATGAGTGATCTACTGATAAATGTGAAAAATAAACTATGAAGGTTTGAAAACAGAGGTCATTTTTAAACTGAGAAGGTGATCTTTTCAGTTCTTACTGAAAGCAGTTACATGGAAGTTCAGTAGTGCACCGGGAGAGCTGACTAAACTAACTAAATAAAAAATAATGGGTAGTTGTACAGTTGTAGCTCTGGCAAGTAATGGCTCCCAATTATGCATGACTTATTTGTCAAAAAACATTTTTTTAAAAGTTCAAGTCAATGTGACTCAGATTCAACATTATATACTGGAACATAAACTAAGAGTCTACACTGGGGTAAAAGTACTCTTACTCTAGACCTCCTTTTTAATCGAAGGACAGCATACTTTCCTTTCCTTCTCTGCTTCTGTCTGCCACTTACAGGTAGGCATAGTTTGTAACAAACTCTTCACAGGTAATGGATCAAGCACCTCTCCAAGCTACCCTATTAAGAATGCCACATTGTACTTATAACAGCACCTTCTTTTAAATAGCTCAAACTGTCTTAATGGTATTGCATAATTAAGTTTCCCAAAGTGGGTAAAACTCAAGTAAATTGTTTATGTAGTTCAACGCATTAGACCAGAAAACCCGATTCTTAGACGAAATATTCTTTTATACCTCAAGCTTGACACTTTCAATATCAAAGAAACCAAAATATTAAATAGTATTAATCAAAAAATTATGAAACACCATAATGGTGTGCCAAACTATTATAACTTCTCAGGCACTGCTAACTCAGAACAATGTAGTTGTCTTCCATAATGCCAGCAGAGAAATACACCCATGATTTAGCTACCCCTGATTTTAGCCAATCTTCTTTTAAGCCTACTAACATAGCCTAGAGAATCACTGTTAAGTTGCTTTATATGAGTGTAGACTGCCTTCATCTTTACTTGCCTGTATTTTCAATTCTTCTATTTATGTCTTAGGGTCTTTATCTAATTTATCTTCATTCAGTAGCTTGGAAAACTCAGTTCTCTCTGATTGTTTTTCTCTCCTTCTCTGTAGCTTTTCCTTGGTACACGATTATCCCAGTAACAGAAGGACCACCATCATTTGCTTAAACCATAAGCAATGTTCTGTACTGCAGCGTTCTGGTCAGGTGTCCCCAACTCATGCCATGAAACCTCGGCCAATCCCGCTTCATCCTCAAGAGCATTATGAGATGAAGTCCATGACTGCTGCCACTTCAAGTTGATTGTACCTCTACAGGATGTCCTTACCCAGTGATTGGTCCCTCTGGCTATGTCTAAAGTACATAAGACAAAGTCTCCCTATCCCTTTCAAGGAGCATTCTGGCTGCACTTTTCCCAGCATGTATTTGCTCATTCTTCTGACAGGACGTCCATACTGTACTCAAGATCTTTTTCTTCACCATCACCAAAATTTACAGGCTTTAATTCTTTTTTGGTCTGCCTTTCTCAATGTCTAACTTTCAGACGTGGATGAGTTGATGGGTAAAAACTATGGCTTGGGTCAAGGGCATTTAGTATTCTCATGACGATATCCATGTCTTTCGACCATTTTAAAGGCACCTCTTACAAACAATGGGTCCAATATGATCATATCATTTGCTTTCTTGACTGCTGCTTCCATGGGTGTGGACCAAAGTAAAAAGAATCCTTGGGTACACACAGCTCAAAAGCTCGCTGCCATCAACTTGATAGGAAAGAGCAGAGCTGCCCCTCTGAGACTGTTAACTGTTCACGGGAGTAGAAGGCCATCTCTTTCTCCCTCGGTGCCGGGGGCTGGGGACGGGGGGCCTCTGGGAGAGTCAAACTGCTGACCTTGCAGTTAGCAGCCTGAAGTATACCCCCACCGAGGCTCCTTGACACACACTGCAGATTTTCAAATATGGCTGCATATTACCCCCGTACTTACTGATGGACCTTGCATTGATTCCAATTATTTGCAATTATAAACAGTGCCTCAATGAGCAGACATCTTTGTATGTATATCTTATATATGTAAATATGTACAATATGACCTGTACATTATGAATACAAAAATATCTATAATAACAACTATAGAGGACCTGTTAGGTCAAAGGTCTGTATTCTGAACACTGATTTTTTACCACTTGATTCAATTGCCTCTCTCCCTTCCAAAAAGCAAAAACAAAAGATAAGAGTGTAAAAATCATTAAAATGAACATTTCGTTCTCACGTTATATTACATGTACCTTCGTTTAACAACAATAAAAGTCTGCATTTTAGGGAAGAAAACTTGCACAGTCCATGAAACAAAATGAATTTTACAAGGACATAAAATATTCATATGACTTTCAAACCATATCCTCTACGATGAACTATTCTTACCAAATCGTCAAAAAACATCTACTACTATTCTGAGCACCTGAGAAATCTCCACGTCTTTAGGTTGAAAAGTAAAGCCTTTGAATATAATTGTTCAAACAGAAAAGCTGTTGAGCAGCCGCAGGAGTTACAGGCCTGAAACGTCACTTAGAGACCAGCTAATCTCACCAGGGGAAAGACTGCACCCATGTCAAAAATTAGGCCAGGAGAGTTCCAGTGAATAGACTGCCCCTGGACCAGTTTAGAATCTCAATCTTCCTCTTAACCTTCAGTCTCCTTGTTTTTCACACAATGTTAGGGTGCTTCATTTGCACAGAAAAGAAAGGTTACCATAGCCTGTTGGTGGCCAAACACTGATGACACACACCAAGTGATCAATGAACTATTTACCTAGTCTTCATATCAAATTGTGGGGAACAATGAAAGACATACAGATGTAAACAGTCATTAAGATACTCAGGGCTTCCAAAGTAATGAAAAAATGGAATTAAAAGATAATGAAAATTTCCACAAACACATCGAAGTTTAAGTAATAAGATTTACATAAAACCTTATTTATAATTAAAAAATAACTATGACAACACAAATCATAATCTTTATTTTCAAATACTCTTAAAAGTTCTACAGGTTGAGCCCTGGTGGCCTAGTGCTTGTGTGCAGGACTGCGGTCCATAGGGTTGACAGGAACAAGGCTGGGCTTCCTACTCCCACCAGGGCAGTGATACCACACACAAAAAAAAAAAGTCTACAAAGTTTCTGAAGTGAACTTCTGTCTATGTCTAACTTATCATTTTGTATCTGGGGACGATATAATTCCTATTGAAACATTAACCTGAATATACTTATTTTTTGACATGAGTATGGCTATTCAAAACTTACCTATATTTAGTTAAATACAAAGACCAATATCTTCTCATGTTAACTGATTTAATTAGTTGAAAAACTGAAACCAAAATAAGTTTTGGTAAGAAAAAAGTAAGAAACATGAGGCATAACACAATTCACTGGTACAAATAATTCTTCAATTTATAATTTTAAACCCAAGTTGGAAATACTCAGGCTAGGCGGTATACTGATAGCAGATATGGAATACTTACTCAAATGACACAATTCAAATTCCAAATCTATCATACTTACAAATGGCTGATAAAAATCACTGCCAAGATTTTGCAGTGCTTAAACTTGATTAGTTTTTGTATTTGAGCCAAAAGAACAAATTTGAATAATGTTAACTTGGGCAAAATGGTAGAGTATATACATAAACACTACATTTCTTAAATAACTGCCCTGGGTTTTCTGTAAGACTCCAGCTTTTACCTTGAGACTCTTCTCTTGAAAACACAATGGGGATTGGAATCGCATCAGGTTTTTTTTTAAAAAAAAAAAAAGCCATTTTAAAGCAAGATTAACTGTTGCTTTAAATCTTGACATTTCCCAATTAATAACCCTAAAGCTTAATGAGGCGCAACAGCAGATTTAAGAACTGAAGATTTTTAATGAAAAAGGAAATTGAAGACAGTTTGGTGCAATATACTGTCACCAAAATAATCAGTTCCAGGAAAGTTTTAGTCTCTACATGAAAAGTATAACGACTTAAAAAGAATTTGTCATAATCAAAGTCTAAACTTTTGGGTAAAAGGCAGGCTTTGATGAAACTATAAAGCAAACACACACACACAACTGCATGTAAATTCTGGACATCAGTTGGCACTTAAAAACAACAACAAAAACCTTGTGGGGTATGTGTTCCTTAAATATATATGCACAAAATCATTTTAGGATTTACAAATTATTTTTCTCAAGTAACCTCTGGCTCATGTACAACAAATCACCTTTTAGTAATGACTTTGTTATCAGATAAGAACTATGTCCAATAAGTAAAATAAATTGTACACTCTATCCACTTTAGCTATCCTGGCCTCTCCAAGAACTTAACAGAGCACAAGAAAATGAAATGAACACTGAGTATACACGTGCTTTATGCCTAAAATAATTACAGTACTAGAGACTCTCAATGTCTCATAGTTTCTTATTAAGTACAATTCCTGTGTTGAATTTGCTTTAAATCCTGTACTTCACAGGTAAAACATACACAAATTTGATAGACATTTTCTTTCAAGGCCCCAATCTGGGGCTAAAAGCAGGCTTTATGTTATTAGAAAAAGAATCAAAATATTTTATAAGCATTAAAGTAATATCCTTTATATACTGCCTATATATTTTGCCATGTAACCCTATATGTATGCACTAAAATCAGAACACTGAAGCTGTGCAAGTAAAATGTGAACTAGAAAAACAACAGACCTCTTAATCTTTAATGACTGGGTAGGAAGTAAAAGTAAAACTGCTTTAATTTTTTTTACCTTGATAACTCTACTTCAGGATTTAAAAGCCACTTATATAACTTACAAGGAAAGCTCATCAGAGCTTTGATCAGTAAAGTTTAAGGCTCAAAATCTAATCTTTGTTTTTTGTTTCTGCTTTTTCTCCCCCAAGTAGTTAAGATATAAGGAGCATTACCTTAAATTAAAATGAGGAAGCACATAGAAAACCTTGAAACTGAATATCATCAAATGCCAAACTGAGCAGAATTATTTAAGTCTAGGTATTAGCACAGTGAGCTAATAAAAATCTCAGTTAAAAAAAGAAAGACCCTTTATTTATCAAATAATGAGATAAAGCCCCCTTTTTAATAGTTAACTAATCTTTTTTAACTTTTCATTCTTTTTAAACAGTTCCTCTGTATCTGCAGTAATCTAACGTAGGCCTTCTCTCTTCTAAAACCATTGGCTGGCTTAGTCTGGTCTGAACTCAGGAGTTTTACTAGCACAACTGCATGGAGAGAGGCCCTTTGCACAAAGATCTCTGCGGCTCGGCTGTATCAAGCAGACCATTAGCACAAAGTCACTTCTAATCTCAGCTGTACAATCCACATGGAGCACTTGACCCTAAAACTCATGTTGCATAAACTGCTGTTTCCACTCAGGATGACCTTCCAGATCACTGAATGTTACCACTTGACTTACACTGAGAATTTACAAACTGCCAAGTAATTGGATGATGAAGTTTTAATTCCTTCTTCCGTGAAGGTTTATGAACGACAAACGTCTGAACAGAAGAAATCAAGGAAGTGTGTATAAGTGAAACGATGCACGTATGATTTGGGCGTGTGTAGTATTTTGGGAAATGCTTAAGGGGGGGAAAGAAGAGAAATGAAGAAAGAAATGACATAAAATTCACAACTGACTCTAAGAGAGATGACTGGGTGGAAAAGAGATTGCTTCCAGTCACAACACACTTAGGCAACCAAGGGTATTTTGTAAGGATGACCAACAAATGTCTCTTACTGTCCTAATTCTGCTAAATAGTGTTTAATTAAAACTTATTTCCAGGTACAAAAGTTACTGAAAATAACTGCCTACACTGGATCCTTAAACTGAAGCTTGCAAATAAGCAAGACCACCCAATATGCTCCATAAACGCTGTTTTTACAAATAAGGGTTTTTGATCTATGGGATCTCCTTTGATATTAAAAAAGGAGAGAAAACCTGTGACGTACACAGGATTCATATATTTGTCTCCTCCGATCCCCACCTTAGCCTCCTCCAACACTTAAAAGTCGCCTCTCCCTACAATGCATGTAAGCTCTTTCAATAAAGCTCATTTTTAAAGGAGAAACAATAAACCAACTGGAGGAGCTGGAAGAATGAGTGCGCTCTAAGAATAAAGGGCGGTTTTATAGCAGGAGGTACTTTTGTTAGCAAGTGACTGGCAGGTCTCCTCCCCCAAGTTAGAAGAAACCCCATCCACTCCCCCCAACTGCGGAGGCCACAGATACAGAGTTCTGAAATCCCAGAGTCAGGAAAGCACCTAAGGAAGACGAGCTGGCGAGTGGAGGAAGGGGATACAGAAAGCGCAGCGAGAGAGCAAAAAGAACAAAAGGGGTCCAGAGAAAGGGAGCAAGGGATGAAGGGACCAGGCGGACGAGGAGCCAGTGGCAGGGACAGAACCTGAAAGTGAGACGCGCGACCCGGAGGACAAGGCGGAGGACCGGCAGGCCGGGCGCGCCGCACCTTGGCGCACCATGGACAGGGCTCGACGCCGCCGGGCCCACACCCCTCTAACTCGGAGGGCGGGGAGAGAAAGCGCGAGGGATCTAGGGCGCCCGGCCGGCTGTACCCCTCCTTCCCCTCCCCCACCCCCCCCTGGTGGGAGCGCGCCGAGCCCTGACCCGTGAAGACCACAGGGGGGTGGGGGGCCGATCCGCACCATCTGTCCCCGGGCCGGCCGCCCCCGGCGCCAGGTCACTTCTAAACAGCGCCGGCACTTTTCAAGGTTCTCCCTGCCTGTCCCCCCTCCCCCATCACGGGCCGACTTCGCCGCGCGCCGCCCCCCCCTCCACCCCCGAGAGAGGGCGGGCACGCCCCTCGCCCCCTGCCGACTCGGACCCACATCGCCGGCGGGGGCCCGGGCCAGGTCCCGCGGAGGCCCCTGCCGGAGAAGCGGGAGCCATGGCCCGCGCCGAGCTGCGCCGCTTCCCCGGACGCGGCCGGCGGGCCGGGAGGGGCCGCGGGGCAACCTCGGGTGGGTCGCCGCGGCAAAGTTGGGCGGCTGGCCGGCCCAGTCAGAGACTGGCGGCTCGGAGTGCAGGGAACCCGCGAGGGGCCTGGAGCAGGTGCTTCCGGCGGCGGCGGAGAGCCTCCGAGGCAGAATGAAAGGGAGAAAGGGCTGGGCGCGCTCTGCCGAAGGTGTGAAAAGTGCGCAAGGTTCCGGGCCCAGGCGCCCCCGGGAGGCTGGCGGGTCCGAGCGAACCTGGGAGAGGGCGAGAAAGGATCCTCGAATAACGGAACTTCTCTGCCCGGAGGAATGTGGGGGTGCGGTTGCCAGGGGCTGAGCCCGGGGACGCCGGCGGACAGCGACTTCTCGGGACCACGGGGCCAGATTTTCTTTCCAGATGTCACAGGCACAAAACAGGGTTTGGGCCAGACCACTCGACTCCAGGCACTGGGGCTGGGATTAAAAAACAATAGGACGGTGCAGCTCTTGGGAATGGGAGGCGCGCGGGCGCCGGGGTGGGGTGCGGTGGGATGGAGGCAAGACCCCCAAACTAAGACCCCAGAGTAAGAATCGCTCCTGGAGACTCGCGAGCTCTTCGTGGCGAAGATGTTAAAAAGGGGGGGAAAGCGAAGTGCGTCCCGGGCGGTGGGAAGCTCAGAAAACTGCCAGACCTGCGATCTCTCCTGCCTCACCCTTCCGCCGCCTGGAAACACCCCCCGCGAGCCCGCCCAGCTCCGAAGGAGGAGCAGAGTGCGCCCCCGGATCGACCCCCCGGAGCCCCTCCGCGAGAAGTGTCCGAGACCTGGCGGCCCCGCCAACCTTGCCCCGGTGCCAGGCTGGCGCCTCGTGCCTGCGCAGCTCCCGAGCGCGCGGTGCGGCACCTCCCTTCCCGGGTGCGCAGCCCGGCTCCGCAGCGGCGCGGGGAACAAAGGGAGCCGGCGCCTCCCGCCCGACCCCGCCCGCGGCCCGGCCCGCGAGCCCGCGGCGTACCTGGAGCAGGGCCGCCAGCAGCGGCAGCAGGGTCCGCGGCGCTCCCGCTATCCGGCACATGGAGGCGGAGAGGGGCTGAGCGAGGAGCCGGAGGCGGCGGCAGCGGCGGCGGAGGCAGCGGCAGCACCAACAGCGGCGCAGAGACGGCTCCAGGCAGTTTCCACCCCTTCCCTTCCCCTCCCACCCCACCCCCTGCTCCGCGGCTCTCCTCTCCCCGCCAATGGAGAGCGAGCTGATGACAAATAGCGGGCCGCGGAGTCCGCGGGACTCGCACCAGGAGTAATAAAACAGACCGAGAGATCAAGGCGCTGGGGAGGGGGCGGGGAAGGGGAGGGGAGGGGGCGGGGGAGGAGGGCGGGCGTGGGGGTGGGAGCGTGTGTATGTATGTGGGGGGGGAGGGGGAGTGTGTGCGAGTGTGTCTGAGTGTGCGTGTGTGCGCGCGCGCGCTGGCGGGTGTGCCGCGCCGGTGGCAGCGCAGGCGACTCTGCTCCTCTCCGGCCCCGGAGCTCGGAGGAAACCCCGACGGATGGCGCCGGCGGGGACCGTGGCCCGCGAGGAGGCGGCGATGGGAACGGGGCGGATGGCGCTTCCCAGGAGCGGCGCTCCGCGAGTTTCGGGCTCCTGATGGGGCTTCCTCCGCGCCCCCTTTCCGGAG
The DNA here is from genome assembly GCA_004026705.1 of Nesogale talazaci. NCBI lineage: Eukaryota > Metazoa > Chordata > Mammalia > Afrosoricida > Tenrecidae > Nesogale > Nesogale talazaci. The sequence continues at coordinate 68,661 of PVJH01006365.1, read as the reverse complement.
CCGCTGGCCGCGAAGAAGACGCCGGGGAGAGCCCCGCGGGCCGTGCGCGCTGCGCCTACAAAGCGCGGCCGTCCCGCCGTCCGGCGCCGCAGCTGCCCGGGGGCGGCGAACCGCTTGGCGGCGGCCCTGGGCGGCTGCCCGGCCAGTTGGCCCGGGTGCTCTCGCCTGGGTCGCGCGGGGATGGAGCGAGGGGCTGGCGCGGCCCCGACCGCCGGGCTCCGTCCCGCGCAGCGGCTGCCGCGGCCGCCTCCGCTCCTCGCCCGCCGGCCCCCGCCCGGAGTCGCTCGCCCTCGCCGCCGCCGCGCCCCGGGCTCGACCTCCGCGAGCGCGACCTGGGCGAGCCGCAGCCGCCGCTCGACCCGCGCTCGCCGCACGCGCTGCCGGGCTGCGCGGCTGGGTCCCCGCGGCCGGCCCCTCCCGCCGCCGCGCCGCCGCCGCCGCCGCCGCCGCCGCCGCGCCCCCGCCTCCCGCCTCGGCCGACTCTCCCCGCCCGCGCGGTGGCCAATCGGAGGCCCACAAGCTGCGGCGGTTGCCGGCCGGATCCGGGGGCTGCCGCCCGCCTCCGCGCCGCCCGAACGCCCCGCGTTTTGCTGCAGCCCGCGGGGGGTCGCCGAAGGGGAAGCCTGGGGGCACTCAGAGCCCCGCCCCGGCAGGTGGAGGGACTGCGGGAAATGACAAACTTGCGCAGAAACTTGATTGGTGACAGGTTCATGATTCCGAGTCTGTGGTCGAGGCTCTGATGGAAATTAGGAAGGGGTCGGGGGAGGAGGTGAGCGGTGCCCCCTTAGTAACCGAACGCCCGCTTCTCCGGTTTCCCTATGTTTGCGGAGTGGGGTGGTGTTTTTTTTTTTCCCAGGGGGGCAGTCCCAGCAAACTCCCTATGTAGACAGAGCCCACCCAAGTTTTTGTCTGGTGGGTTTGCCCTGGCCACCTGCGGGTGGAGGAGCTCAGAGGCCTCGGCTCCTTTGGGGCGTTCGCACCTCTCCAGTTTCCATCCTTGCTGCCGTGCTGGAGCTGCGCGAGTTTGGGGCGTCCAGCTTTGCCCCCTCTAGGATTTTAGGGGTGTTTGCTATTTTATTAGCTCATTCTACCAGTTAGAGGTCCATTTCGCTTTATACTTATTTATTTAAAGCCGTTTCAGGAACTTTCACGCCTGGCCTACAGTATCTCCAACAACAAAAGAAAGGGTGGGGGGGCGGGGAAGACCCTAAACTAAAAGCCACAACCCACATATACGTGGCGATGTTATGATTATCAGGGAAATAAAATGACTGATGCTGAGTTTCCATCAACTAATGGATTTTGGATGAAACACCAAAAGGGAGATTTTGTAAGTTTGGTTCACAAACAATTGTTGAATAGGGGAAGATAGGGGGCCTTATATTTTATTCAGAGTGTAGGATTTTTTTGTTGTTCTAAAATCATTACCACCCCCACTCCCCCAGGTAAATATCCTTTTATCTTAGCATTTCAACACTTTGGAGGTCTTTGAATTTTGTGATTGGTTAATGAACGTGTTTGCCTTTAATGATTCATCTTCTGCTTAAGAGAATTTCATGTTATTTGAATTTGGGGGGTGCTGATTATTTTTACACTTGATAAACCTCTGAAAATCAGTGCTAATGTCTTTGACATAACTGATGCCATTTTTAATAATGTATTATTGCTGCATAGGCTTTTAAAATTTAATATTCATAGAGGTTACTTAGTTCTTAATTAAAACATAACATTGTAAGCCATTTTTGTTAAGAAACAATTTTTCTTGGATTCTTGAAAGTATAAGGACGGTTATGTTAATTAAATTTAAAAGATGAAAGCTTTGTCTAATATAATAGTGAGAAGTGCTTTTTCTCATTTATTTTGCTAGATATTATTGCCCTGCTCCTGCTAACCTAAAAGTTATCTTTGCATTAGAATATTTATATATTATCTGTTTGAGAATCATATCTACATTGAAACATTCAGTAGCAATATCTTGTGTTAGGTCAAAGAAATTAGCACTTAGTTTTCAGAGACTGGTCAAGATTAAAAATAACCAATATCAAAATAAATGTAGAGATACCCTCCCACCCCATCCCCCACTCCTGTTTGTTTGTTTGTTTTTAAGCTATGGTCCTAGATTTGGGGTGTTTTAGTGAAATTGAACCACTCCCAGCTGTAGCCCTCAATGTTTTCTTACATTCTGGTGAATTTAAGCATAAATAGCAATCTCTAGGTAGTGTCAGCTGCTTGGAACTTTAGATATTATGTCCCTTGTGAATTAAAATGTGGCCTCAAATTCCGTATTGGAATGCTGGTCTGTCAACTAAAAATCTCATTCTTATTGGGCTTGATCACATAGGCAAGTATTTTCAGCATTAAAAAAAATCAAATGTATGCCTTTTACTTTTCAAAGGTAATGAATTGTTCTGGAATCTTGCCTGATTTTAACCTGATAATGTGGTCAGCCAAATCTTGCTAATTGGTCTTTGATCACAAGAAAGAATAGCCTAGTCTATAATCCTGTTATTGGAGACTTTATGTATCCATTTGATGTTAAGAAGGAGAGATCTATGTTTGGCAATGACATCCAACATAGTTTACCTATACAGCACCATACTCAGGTTTTAGTGGGGTCATTCATTTCTCTGGGCAAGTGGTAAACTCTCAGATTTCTTGCAGTTGTTCAAAGCACCAATCCGCAGCCTGTAGAACTCTGGGGCTGCAGGGGCCTTGTCTGATTCGGTGAAATAGCCAGGTGTTTCAAATAATAATACAGTTCCTAAATTCAATCATAATAAAAACTAAGGCTGGGTGCATTGTTATTTAAAAAATCAATCTAGTCCTTTGATTTTTCTGATCTTTTGACAGCCCCTCTACTTTTAAGGAATCTGTCAAGATGCACCAACATTGTGGGCAGACTGATCAAATGATATTTCCTGTGCACATTGCCGTTTTTCCTATGTATGTAGACGCACTGAGATGATTACATTAAGCATTTATTTCCAAATAAAATCATCACAACCCTTTGCCTCTGCGTATTTTCTCAACCAAGAGATAACTAAAAGCACAAAAACATACCATGGTGGTTTGTATCAAAGGGTCATTTTAAAAATAAATTCTGAAGAAAATTGTAGTCAGGTCTGAAAGAATCCACTTGGACTGGAAAGTTTTATCCTCCTTCCCCCACAAATTCCCTTTGATAAGACAATCTAACAGACCTTCCTTGAGTAACATGCCTCTTATAAACACCAGTCAGTTGTCTTCGTCAGTGCTGACTCTCGGTGGCCTCATTAATGCCATTGTAAAACTACTCCACCCGGTTTTCAAGGGTTGATTTTTCAGAGGCAGATGATGTGACCTTTCATCCAAGCGCTCCTGAAAGAATGGCAGCCTCCAGCCCTTGGGTGAGCAGCCAAGTGGGCAAAGAACCCTGTGCACCACCCAGGAATTGATCCTTCTCAGAATCATGGATTGTTCTAAATAGAACTTCAGAAGCTCTCTGCAAATCTTTCCTTTACTAGCAGGGAAAGTGAGGCTTAAAACATTACACAAAACTCCCTACAGCGTGTTGGGATCTATGATGACACCCAGGTGGTTTTTTTTGCTCCCATTCTTCCTATTTACAGGGAGTCCCTTCATTGGACTCTCTGAGATGGGAGCTCAGCACACTGCCAGGGAGTCACAGCATCCATATAGGCCAGTAGAACTGCTCTATGCGGGTTTCCGAGGCTGGAAATCTTTTGCTCCCAAAGAGCATTTGGGGGCTTCGAACTGCTGACCTTGCAATGAGCAGCCCAATAGATAATCTACAACACTATCAGGGCTTCTTGTGAGATGAGAGAAAGGGAAAAATAGTAACATTGGGATGACTCACCTTTCCCAGGTACTTGTCCTCCCAAAGATGTATGAAGAGGAGGCCTGACTCTGCTTTTCTTTCTACTTGTCTCAGTTCTCATTTGCCTTTCTTAGTGTGATCATCCTGCCTTACTTTCTGTAATTCTGATATTTAAAGATCCATGGCTTTTTTTTTTTTTTTAAGTCTGGCTTCTAACTACTCAACCAGAGAAACGTGGATCTATTCCAATAATGGAAGAGACAGAAACTGGTAGTTGCATAATCGGTTGTCAATGTGAGACTTAAAGAGTGAAGAGGTGGTGTTGAGCTTGTCATTCAGGTCACAGCTTGATGACTTCATTTGGAAGCACTAAGGCATTAAATTGCTCGCTGGAGGCAGGACACACACAGATTTCCTGGGAGACATTATTGATGATGGGCCTGATAGAGCTATGCTGATCCAGTCAGAGTCCTAGAGTCAGAGGAGTCATGTAGAGACGCCTGCCTGCACAGAGTGCTTCTTCCGCCACTGGATCCACAAGACTTTCCACGCACTGGCCTGTGGTCTTCCTGCATTAGACATCACTGTATGCATTTTGTGAGCCTGAAGGATTTGTATATTGGTATCGCACATGTGGGCTAATATTGGACTTAAGGACCTGATCTGGATTGGGCGGGGATGTTTTCTCAATATTCAATTGCTCTTGTATAGAAAGCTCTTCTTACACATGAGTGTCCATGAATTTGTTTCTCTAGTCTACCTGGAATAACACACAAGCTGACCTGTTTTCTTTCTTCCCGTGTTTCAGTTTACTTAATTGAAGATAATTTTCTAATAGAGTTTTTGAAAATCCAAACTTTTATTCAAAATACAGCCCGATATGTAATTTGAAGGTCATATGGCCAAGCACCTGGTAAGTTTGTCAGGAGGGGGAAAGAAGTCATCCACAAACAGGCCTGCGTTACATGCAGCTGAGCCAAGCAGCCGAGGAGGGGCAGGCCTCTCAGGAAGGTGGAAAGGCATAATGAAAAGATCTTAAGTTTTGAATTCTGGTAGATTTAGCTCTACAATTTTGGGTGAAGGAAGGGTTTTTGCCCACATCCCCTACCCCACTGCAAGATTTTCCTGATTTCCAAATTTTTTAGTTTTCCTTAAGCAAGGATTTTCAAATGCTAGTTTGCAAGAGAGAGGACATTCAGACCCTGATAGCTGTTACCTTAGCCATATTTGTTTAGTATGTACTATTAATACTAACTTATCTAAACAGGCCTTCTCAGGCTCTTTTTCCTTATCTCCAAAATGTGGTGACGAAAGGCTGAGAAGAGCAGAGTGAGATAGAATAGCGGCTGGTTTCCAGAGGGGGTATGGGGCAGAGGCACCTGGTGCTTGAGCCTTCTCCAGTTCTGCCTGTAACTGAAAAACAGAACAGCGTGTTTTATCAAAGTTTTATTTAAGAGGTCATTTTTTTCTTTTTGAAGAAAAATAAAACCCACCACAATCTTGCATGCAGGAAGCATTGCTTTAGCAAATAACCTACTAATTGACTAAAGTTAATGAAAAGCGAGTGGCAAGTTCTGTACCCACTGCTATTAAGTTGATCCAGCTCTCAGCAACCTAGAAGGGTTGTGGTATTGCAGCGAGTCGAGTGCTCAGACGGTAACCCAAAGTTGGCTGGTTCAGATCGCGCAACCACGGTGTGGAAGAAAGCTGCCCCAGTCTGCTGCCGAAAAGAAAGCCCCGGGGGCCTGATGCACCCAGGTGTGCTCCGTCCTACAGGGTGACCACGAGGCTTTATCAATCTCTCACACAGAAATCTGGGAAAACTAGCTGCTGCATTAAGTTATTGATTGAGGAAAAACAAGTCATTGGGGAATCATCTAATAACTAATAACTGATCGTGGTAAGACCAGAACCCAAGCTCCCTTTGCTTAGGATCTGGGTTCCCTGGGTTCGCATGGTTTCTTGCACCACTTTCTACCCCTTCCTACGGGGTGTCCCAGTGGGAATGTGACTTGTATAGTACCCAAGTCACCTACCTACCTTCTGTTCCAGAAGCACAGGAGTCTATGAGGTCATATCAGCATTTGGGATTCTGAGTCGGCAGCCTCATTTCTCAAGGTAAACAGACCTTAAGAAAAGCAAACACACTGAAGATTTGTGTAAGGCTTAGTTGTGACGGATTTTTTTCTTTTCCTTTCTTTGCCCCCATGGCCTTTTGAAAACAAATATCTGCTTTCTGGAAAGTTTTGAAACACCACTGTCCATGGTTAGAGGGAAGTAAAACACATCGAGTATCGGAATTTCACACTGACTGCTCTCTCCCACTGAAAAATAAGGCAGTTGATAAAGTATTGACTTAGACTCAGGAGACCAGTGTTCTGTTCCCAGCTCTATTGCTGCCTGAGTATTCTTAAGCATGCACTTAATTTCTTTACATGATTTCTTGTCTATAGAAAAGAAATAATACCACTTTCCCCACAGGAATGCTAGGAGAACTAAGAAAATAATGTCAGTAAAGCCTGCTTAATTCTTTAGAGAGAAGGTCGGGATAAGTACATGGCATTATTTAAAGCTGTGGATTCAACTATCATAAGAGGAATGATTGGTACCTAAATTTAAATCATATTTTAATAATGTGGCATAACCAACAAGCAACAAAGTGCTTGTTAACATCTATCTTCACTTTCTTATCTACACATTTATATATATATGTATATATATAGTCCCCACTATAAAAGCAACATATACTCATTTACTGATGTCAGAGAAAATTATATTTAATTAAATAAACCTTAATCATTGTTATAGATGAATATGCTTACTCTTACTTAAGAATGCAATAATAGCTGGGGAAAAATAATCCAAAATTTTTCTTTTAAATAATGACTTTAAAAAGTGATGCGATTACTATGGGATTTTATGCTCCTGTCATTCTTTTCATAACTTAAAACAGCCGTGTGACTGTTAAAAGTAAGAATTGTATTTATAGACATCCTGCTATGTTGAGTTATCCTTTAAAGAGGTTTTAAATAATGAGTTTGGAAGAGATGGTTCCTTTTCCCATGTAGAGCTGTTAGTTTACTCAGTAAAAGGCATGTATTTGTAGATTGCATAATTGTTAAAAATTAGTTACCCAACCCACATCTGATGTCGAGGTCTCAGAAGCTCATTAGGTAACACACGCTCTCACTCAGCCATGGGATGTTGGCACAAAGTGAGGGATTCTGTGCTCCAGTGTTGGAGATGAGTAGGAAGAGAGGATAGAGAAAGGGACCGGAACCTTGGGCACAACTGGACGAGAGAAGGACTTGTTTATGGTGTGGGCAGAATGGATATTATTAGCCCAAACTGCAGGCTATGCACAAGGACATAACCTTCAGAATTGCTCAATAAATCTTTGTTTTAGGAGTGAGTCACATAGGAAAAACAGGACATGGGACTTAGACAAGGACGTGGGGGACAGCTTTTCACACATCCAGAGCTGAGAGGAAGAGCCACACAACAAAGCAACTGACACATAACTGTCCGTTTAGGGCAGTGCAGATTGTCCTTTCCCCAGAATTTTCATATTCCTTGATAAGGCCAAGTCTTCATCAATGATAAGAAAGTTGCTTATGTACAAATGTGCTTGACACAATGGATGTATGGATTATTATAAGAAGCTTAAGAGCTCCCAATGAAATGATTAAAAATGAAACAAACAGGCTGAGCCCTGGTGGCGTAGTGGTTGTGCATGGGACTGCGACCCACTGGGTTGGAGATTCAATTCCAGCAGTGGGGCTGGGCCTCCCCCTCCCACCACCAGAGAGCAGTGATGCCCCAAAAACAAAAAACAAAATATGAAACAAACAAAAAAACCGTCAGAAAGTTGTATTCTGAGATGGTTGCTGGAATGCATGCTGCTATTCTCAGTTACAAAACTGTGGTTTCAACAATAATAAACATCTCTATATACACTTCAACATTTTCCCTTTCAAGTTTGTTTTTGTTTTTGTCTTTGGTTATTTTTAAGCGTCGAAATGATGCAAAACTGTCCTTAATGATGTAAAACTGTCCTTTGTAATTTATAACCTTTGTCACAAGTTAAAAATAGTTGCTGTCTACTGGTAAAGGAATATTATAAACGCTTGGCTTCCGTAAAGATTTCTCCTCAATTTCTTGTTTTTCAGATGTAGAACTAACTAAGTTGTTCTTTAATTTCCTTATTTGTTTCATTTTCCTTTCTCCTGGAATTTGTTTGCTTTAAATATTTTATGATTATTTAAGGGAAAGCTTGAGTAGCAAATTAGGTTCTTACTTAACAATCTTTATAGAAATTGTCCTGTGACGTTGGTTACAATTTTCACAATGTGTCAATATCATCATTATTTCCATTCTGTTTGTTCTGTTTCCTTTGATCTAGCTTCCCTTTTCCTCTCCCATCTTTGCTTTGATTTCCTTCTCATTAATATTGTTTTTGACCAATTAGTTTCATATAGTTAATTGAGAGTGCTTGTTACTCCTGCCACCTTAATTATAAATCAATTTATTATTTGACTGAAGGATAACTTTCAAAATAACATCTGTTCCCAATGTAAGGAGCATCTTCTGGCTATAGCCTTGGGGATTTCTCAAATCTCACTTGGACTGTTAGTCTGGACTGCTTTAGGAATTTGAATTTTCCTGTCATACTTTCAAAAACCTTCTACTATGTCCCTCTTCAAAACCATCAGTAGTAGTAGCCAGTGCCCATCTAGCTCTTCTGTCTTCGGGCCTGAAGAGGTGGAAGTGTGAGTCTGTCTTACGCTTTCTTTCCAATAAAACTTCGATGGGTCTTTAGCTTTATCTTCTCACCTTTCTGTTAAATATTTGTTTATATTTTTCAATTTCCAATATTTGTTTATATTTTTCAATTTATCACCAGAGTGATAACTCTGGTCTCTGACTCTTAAAAATCAAAACCAAATCATTACTCTAAATTCCTCAATATGAGAGTTATCTCCTCTCTTTCCAAGCGAACTCTTCAGATGTTGTCATCTGCACCCCACATTATATTTCAGGGTCCTCTCTATTTGTTCTTCTATAAATGTTTGCTTTGTATGTTTTTTCATGCTATTTGGATAGGAGCATTGTTTTCACATGATCCTCCCAATTTTCAGTAAATACCTGTATTCACCCAAGGGCTGGTGTAGAGCCTTTCTCTGAAGCCTCGTCTCAAGAACCTTCTCAAAAACTCTTTCAATTGCTGCCCTCCATTGGCTTCTGAAGCAAAGGTTGCTACTTTGTCTCAATGAGTTATAAATGGTTTTGTTGTTGCTGTTCACTGTACAGAGGAACAGTACACGTCATAGTGTTTAAGGAAAAGGAAATGTAGGCAGGCTGGAGAGGAGCGAGAGCAAAGACCCTGGAGATGGTAAAGGTGAGCTACCTGGTGAAAGCGAGCAGTTGAGGGCATGCTGTCATCGAGCTGCTGCCTGAAGAAACTGACCTTCTTAGGTTGGAATGAGCCAGCAGTTGTTTAGCTTGGTCTCTTTAGCTTGGTCCAGAAAGGCTAGTCCTAAAAATGTTCCCCTGCATTTGCACGTTGGACTGCTAACTAACAGTAAAGTCAGCAGTTCAAAACCATCTGTGACTATGAGTGGAAAAGAGACCAGACTTTCTGCTCTTGTAAAGAGTTATAGACACAGAAACCCACAGGAGGCTTGGGGTTGACTTGACAGTGTTTTTGGCATGAGCCATGTATTTGCGTAGAGAGAGTGAGACATACTTAAATACGTACATACAAACATGCATTTATTTATAAAATATATATGTATGCATAGCTTCTTATTTTTTAAGAATCACAGATTCAATTCCGTTACTGGCATGCTGTCATTTTTTGAAGGACTCCTCCCAGAGTCTGCCCACTTTAGATTGCTGGACAGCATCTCCCATAATCAAAAATGTAAATTCCAACTGTTCTCAAAGTTACAGGAAATAAAAATACCTGCTGTTCCAAAATTAATATATATTTAAAAATCGGAGTTCAACAAATCTTCAGTATTTAAAAGTTTAAAAATCATGATCTACCTAAATGGTGCATTCATGTTTAATAACAAAGCTTATAGTTAATATTTTTCCAGAAATATAATTTTAATTGTTTATGCAAAATGTTGAACATAAAAATAAATAGTTTGTACCCCAATTGACCATTTCCCACCTTTCTCCTTTCATTTAGAGATAACCTGCTTCGGACAGCAGTCTCCTTCACTAATATTTCTCTACCTAGGCCCTCCTTTGAATTGAAACCCATTACAAATATGTTCTGCTAGCTCCCTGATGGATGTTAACTTTGGGGGTGGAGGGGCGGGGATCTATGCTTATTCTGAGACAGTTTGCAATATCTGAAAAACAAGCAAGCCAGGAGGAAGTAGGTGGGGAGGAAGGAACAAAGAGATACTTTGTTAACTACCCAGTTGACTTTTTTCTAATGCTGTGGTTTAACATGTTGAATCCCCAAAGTGTGGTGATATAGTGACAGGCTTCCAAACAACCATTGGGAGGTGCTCATAGTTTAGAAGAAATTTTATATCTTTAAGGTTATTTGCAGTCTAGTATTTTTATTCTGCAGAAATTGCTCTTAATTTTAGAAATTTTATTTCACTTGAACTTAACACTTGCAAAAATTGTCAAGCTGACAGCTCTGGGAGCTGAAGTCATCCAATTAGCCCAAACACAAACACTTCAGCAGCATCCATCACTGCCGAACACCAAGAGGCCTCCAACAAACGCATCAGATGAAAGGAAAACTATGGATTTGGAAAGGAAACCTTCTCTGCTACTTTGCCATCTGAGAGAGATGGCTGATGCTAATTGTGGAAGAGCCGTGGTCCTCAGGAAGATCTTTCCCAAGGGCTATCCTAATTTTGTAAAATTGAAGGGGTTATTTGTATCCTGAATATGCCTACAGGGTAGAGTCTACTTTCATAAAGTAGTTTAACATCTGCCTAGTATGATCACCATTCAGATTTTCTTTCCATCATTATTGCTTCGTATTTGCTATAACAGACCCAATTGGCTACTAGACAATTGTTCGGCACAAAATATGGGCCTACTGAGAGAAAAAAGGCTGAGGATGAAAAAAGATGGACAGAAATCCCTTGTAGGCTCTGCTGAAGGAGCGGAGGACTGACTGCATTCAGGCTGGTTACAGTTCAAACCCGTCAGCCCCTCTGCAGGAGAAAGGTACAGAAGCCAGCTGTCATGAAGATTACAGCTTTGGGACCTGCGTGCAGCAAATAGGGGCGTAATGAGCGGGAATCAACTTTGATGACAATGGGGTGTTACTTTAATAAAAGATATCTTAAGGGACTATAGGTATCTGTAACAACTGCAATGATAGGATACTTTAGGCTATCTGATTTGATGGTCTCAATCATTTTTTAATCAGTGATCAAGTAGGTGTAATGACCAAGCATGGTCAATAATGTCAATGATATTGACACTGAATTTTTTAAAAAATCTGAATGAAGGAAAAAAAATAAAGTTTAAAATTACAGAACTGTGAAAGTAATGACCTGTTTATTTTCTTTTTTGCTACTTTTTTTTCTTTTTTGTTAACGTACATAACCCCACTGCCATCGAGTTCATTCTAAATCACAGTAAGCCTTTGGAACAGAGGAGCAGTGTGACTCCGTGTGGCTTCCAAAGCTTTGTGGAAGTGAATGGTCTCATATTACTTCTCCAGAGCTGTGGCGAGTTTCAGCTGACAGGAGCAAGGTCCATCATTTAGCCGATGGCACCTCCGGGCTCATTCTGGCGAATGATGTTGATTCGCGTCAGTTCTGCTCCGTAGCGACCCTCTGCACAACAGAACGAGGCACTGCTCGGTCTGGTGCCATCCTCTTGGTGGGGCCTGTGCTGAGTCCGGGGTTGTAGTCACGGTGTCAATACATTGCCATGAGGGTCATCCCCTTTTCACTGGTCCCCGATGGTGTCCTTCTCCCAAGACTGTTCTCTCTTGATAAGTCCAAATTATGTAAGATGAAGTCTCGCCATCCTTACCTCTAAGGAGTCCTTTGGCTACACTTCGCCCAAAGCAAATCAGTTTGTACTTTTAGCAGCCCGTGGTGCCTTCAATATGTGAATAGATAGGAAGTCTTATTTCCTTCACTTTTATACCTTTCACTTGCGACTCCTCGCTCACTGCCATAGAGTCCAGTCTGACTCATAGCGTCCCTACTGATGGATGGAAGCTTTACCGATACAAAAAGACGCACCTTTCGGTCACAGAGGGGCTGGTGGGCGTGAGTTGCTGGCCTTGAGGCATACAGTCCAATGTTTACTGACTCACTCCATGCCGCTTCCCCAGTGGGACTTAAAATGAAGGCATTTCCAGCCAGCATCCAGTAATACAGACTGTGACACCTACAGGCAGTATGGGGTTTTGCACGTTGGTTCCGTAAGACAGATTCCTCTTTCCAAATCTAAAATAAAACTCAAAAACTTACTTTCATTTGGGAGATTTCAACACATAAGGACTTTATAGGACAGAATAAAACTGCCTCTGTGAGTTTCTGATCAGAGAGCACAAAGTCTCACCTTTCTCCCATGGAGCAGCTGGTGATTTTGAACTGGTGACTTTGGGGTTCGCAGTCCAAACCTATAATTATATTATGCACCAAAGTCCACTAATTTCAAGGTTGATGGCTCAAATCCACCAGCTGATCTGTAGGAGAAGGTTGTGGGTCTATGTTTCCAGCCTGTAAATTTTGGTAACAGCCTGTAAATTTCTGTAGTTCGGTCAACCTACTCAGGTTCTCCATGCGTCAGAATCCTCGATGACAGCTGGTTTGGTTTGGATTTGGACAAACCTTATCCAGGAGTACGACTATCAGAACAGTCAAGAATATGCTGTGATAGCAAACATTCCCTCTTCCCACCTCCATGGGTAAATTGACAAAGGTTTAATTTTGGAGCTTTGGTGACAGTGTTAGCAAGTGATGGTCAAACTCACCAGCTACTCTACTAGAAACTATCAAGGCTAACAGCCCTGTGAAGATGTATACCCCAGGAAACCAACCCCCAAGGACCGGAATCTATTTGGTGACAGTGGATATTGGGTCACCATGAGTGGCAATCAACTTGATGGCAGTGGTGCTTTTTGGTGTGTTTGTTTTGCATGTTCAAGGAAAGATTGGAAGCCCATGCCACCAAAAGCCCAGCATTACCTGCTAAACAGCATAATTTCCCAAGTATTTTTTTCAATCCATCCATTAGGATCTTTTTCAACTTGCATCAGTTCTAAAAAGAATTAATTGCTACGTACTTTGTAATATATTTATTATATGAGGCTTAATTATATTATTGTGAAAATATTTTTATTCCTACTGAAATGATTGGTGTTATTTTGCCAAAATATTCCATGCCACATTTGATTTTTATTTAAATAGTATTAAGCTAAAAACTAATTTGCTAAGTATTAAAGCCTCTGAAATACTTAATATTTATATTTAGTTAAATATTAAAATGCTTTAAATGTTTTAGTCTAACCAAGTCTTATTTATCTTTGAAATATTTGCAATTTTCCTTATCCTGAAATGTGCTTTTATTAAAATATATACTTATAATTCTATCTTTTGTTACAAGGAGTGAGACAGCATGTTTCATATTCACAGTTGCTATTACCTGCTTATGGGAATGCTGATATTTTCCTTATCCAGTAAAAGAATTGTAGGGATTTGCTCTCTGATGACCTTTAACATTTAAAAAAACATAAATCACAGTTCTTTATTTTATTTATTCCTACTAGTTCTGTGTCATGTCTTCCAGGATCTGCCAGAGCCTTCTAATTAGATGTCATTATTGTTTTTTTCTCAGATTTGATAGTGTGTTTCTTGTTTTTTACACATTTAGGCAGGTATAGTATGACTTATTTTTAAACTTTAATGGCAAAGTCTATGTTTATAGCTGTTTTCAATAATTATGATTGTTGAACTTAGCGCTGCAGTGTGCTAAAATTATTATGATAGTTTTTGTTTGACTTAACAATTGTAGCATAATAAAATATAAAGTTACGATTCTTTTTGTATTCCTAATTTTAATTTTATTATATTACATGCTACAGAGTTCCACTTCTAAAGTTGAAATTTTAGAAATTCATATTTATTCAAGTATGTGTTGACTTTTTAAAAGTTTTATAACTATCTCACGGAGGATTTGGTATGCAATTTATTTCTAAGAATATTGTTTTATCCTGTTGGTTACTTATACTTTTATTTAATCTTTGTGAATATTTTTTTATTTAATCATTTTATTGGGGACTCATACATAGCTTTTCACAATACATAGTTACATATACTGTGCCAAGCACCTTCACGTGCATGCTTATGTTAACATTCTCCTAATATCTGCTTTTCCACTTGGGTCCTTAATATGAGTTTCTCTTCCCTCCTCCTCCATCTTTTTTCTCCCCTCCCCCCTCCTCATTACTTTATAAATTATTATTGTGTTGTTATTTCTTACATTGCCCGACATCTCCCTTTGCCCACTCCTCCTGATGTCCGTCCTCCAGATAGGAGGCCATCTGTAGATCCCCACACTTAGCTCCCTCTCTCTACCCCACCTCCCCTCCACCCATCCAGTAACTCCACTCTTACCACTGACCCCGAGGGGATCATCTGCCCCCGGTTCCCTGTGTTTCCAGTTGTCAACTCTGCCAGTGCACCTCCTCCAGTCCAGCTGGACTTGCAAGGCAGGGTTGGCACTATGACAGTTGCGGGGAGGAAGCCTTCAGGAACTAGAGGAAAGTTTTATGCTTCATTGCTACCTCACTGCACCTTGTCTGACTCATCTCCTCCCTGTGACTCCGCTGTTAGGGGGTGTCCAGTTGCCCACAAGTGGACCTTGGGTCCCCACCCTGCTCTCCCCCTTATTCTTATTGATTTGATTCTTGTTCTTTGATGTTTGACATGTGTTCCCTTTGACCCCACGTGATCACACAAGTCAGTGCGCTTCTTCTATGTGGACTTTGCTGCTTCTGTGCTAGAGGGCCACTTATTTACCTTCAAGCCTTTAAGATGCCAGCTACTTTATTGTTTGGTGGTTGGGCACCACCAGTTTCCTCGGCTCTGTCTGCCTCTGCACCCTTTTGTCCTCAGCAATCATCTCAGGGCGGTGGCACATAATGATATGATTTTTGTTCTTTGATGCCTGATACCTGGTTCTTTCCACTCCTCATGGTCTCACAGGTGGGTGTGTTTCTTCTATGGTAGTTTTATTGCTCTCTTTGGTCATCCTCAAGCCTTTAAGAACTCAGGCATTATATCTTTTGGTAGCCGGCTACCATCAGCTATCTTCACCTTTCTTGCTCATGTCTCCACCTGTCCTCAGTGATCATCTCAGGAAGGTGTGTACACAGTAGTATGGTTTTTTCTTCTTTGATGCCCGAGATCTGGCCCTTTTGACACCTTGCAGCTACACTGGCTGGTGTGCTTCTTCTGTATGGGCTTGGATACATCTCAGCTAGTTGGCCGTTTGTTTATCTTGTTGGCTTGGAGACCCCAGACTGTATATCCTTTGATATCTGGGTGTCATCAATTTTCTTCACCACGTTTGCTTATGCACCTGTTTGACTTCAGTGACCACATTGAGGCAATGACCATCATAGAATACCAGATTCAAAAAACAAAGTCTTCTTGTATTGAGGGAGTGCCTGGATGGGGGCCCAAGGTCCAACTGCTGCCTTAATACTAAGCCTATAACTATATGCACCTAATTTATTCCCACCTTATCATAGATAATTAGATTTACATATATAGATGCCTGTGTTTAGGCCTCTACAAGTGCTCTTTGCCTTCTCGTTCCTTCTATTTCCTTCTGCCTTCCTCCTGTTCCACTGTCATGCTCAGCCTTCATTTGAGTTTCAGAACTTCCTCTCTGTTACATTACACTTATTTTGGTCCTACCAGGCCTCCCCCACCCTCCCCACCACCGATTGTGGACCACTTGTTGTTCCCCCCATCCCTGAGTCTGTCCATGCCCCCTTTCTTCTGCCTCTTCCCCATACCTCCCAGGAATCATCGGTTCAGTCATTCTCTCTTCCTGGCTGTCCAGCTGGGAGTACTCCCTTCTTGATTTGATCCATTTGGGAACTCAGACCGCCTTGCTTCCCTGCTGTGTGACCCCTGAAATTTCCTCTGTCGCTGTCTGTAGGGAGACAGTGTGCCAAGCCCTGTTGCTGTTTGCCAACTCCCCCCACTCCCACCCCACCCCCACCCCGTGTCTCAGGTCCCCACTGGGGCGTAGTCCTCTGAGCATTGTGAACAGGGATTGGGCCAGCGTGAGTGCCAGACCAGCTCTCCTTCTCTTCCCCCATTTCCTCCTGTCTGCGTGTGGATGTGGCCTGCTGGTCACTCTCCAAAACCTGTTCTCTGCCGCGCCCACTTCCATTCAGGGAGTCAGCCTGGCTCTGGTTATGGCCGGCCCTGTGAGCTCTCTCTTTTCATGCCTCCTTCCAATGCTGTCCTCATGGTTGGGTGTTGCATGGTATGATCTGCATGCCCACTTCAGCTTCTGTGGAGACAAGACTCCTACTCTTCCCCTGGGTGAGTTAATGCCCTGCTCCCTCTGTTATCCTTTTACTTTCGAATCCCCTTTTTCTCCCTCCCCACGTCATTCTTCTCCCTTGCTGTGCTGCACCCAACATATACCTCCCTGAGTTTGGTTCTACCTCCTCCCCTTTCCTTGGATCTCTAACCAACTGTTATGTTATAGCGGCTTCTTTTATATACCTATCATATTGATTACACTTACCTCAGTGGACTTATGCCGTACTTCTTTTGTGATTGACTCACTTCGCTTAGCATAATTTCCACCAGCTCTTCCCATGAGAAGACATGTTTCATGTGTTCATCAGTGTTTTTGAGTGAAGCATAGGACTCCATTGTGTGAATGTGCCAGAGTTTGTAGATCCACTTGTCTACCGATGGAAATTTAGACTGTTTCCAACTCTTTGCGATAGTGAATTTCGCTGCAATAAACATTGGCGTGCATACCACTGGTCTTGATTTATTTCTTACCTCTTCTGGGTATAAACTGGGTCATACGGTAGCTCAATTCCCATTTTCGTTAGGTATTCGTGAATATTTTATGAGATACATGCTATTGCTCTTTTAAATGTATTTGAACATTTTTTAATTTTCTGTTTATTATTCCCTCTACCTAATTTCTCTTTTGTTTCACAATGATATGTTCTCCATAAAATCTAGTTTACCTCCATTCTTTGAACTACAAATAGAAAAATTATTTCTATGTATAAATTCACATTTGAGAACTACATTTGTTCTGGTATTTTTATATATCATTTATTTCTTCTTGGTCCAGTAGTTATTTAGCATGGTCAATTTTAATATTCAAATGGGTGGATTTTGCTTTCACAGTCACAAAAAACAGTTATATTTTTCATCCCAATGTTGTCAGCTAGACTGGTGCATGACTCTTTGGTTTACTGACTCAGGTTCTGGTTTGGTATCACATTCATATAGGCTTCTGGGTATTCTACGTCAAAGAAGTTCTGGCATTTTCAAAAACTGTGAAAGTGGTAAGCTTTTACCTTACATGAAAGTTGATGTGTTTATTGTCATGATTTTGTGAGCGCTGGGAAAAGATATGCAATTCCTGGGTCAGAGACAGAATTGTACTGCTATGGAGGTAGGCGGATTAGCATGGGTCCATTCTCCCAAGGGCCAGGTGAAGCCCGCAACGCCCGCACAAACAGACAGCAGATTGCATGACATGAGGGGAGGCCTGAGCTTACCGAACCCAGCTCTCTTTATGGGGTGGACAGCCTGCCTGCCTTTTGCTCCAGGCGGAAATGTTATCTGTAGCATGCTCCACCACAGTAAGTCCATTCTTTTCTCTGTAGGTAGACACTCTATCTTCCAAAGTTGTTCTTGAAGAGGTGGTCTCTAACAAAAAGGTATATCTGATGCCTTTGCTCACAAGATGTGCAAAACGACATTATCCATCTGAAATGATCTTCCAACAGCTAAGTAAAGGGGATAAAAAACCCCACCTCACTGCCTTCAAGTCGATGTCAGCTCAAAGACACGGTGCCTCTGTGAGTTTCCAAGACGACCAATGTAGGGAGTAGACAGACTCATCTTTCTTCCACGGAGCCTCTGGCCGTTTTCAACCACTGACTTTACTGTCCGCCGCCCGTCTCATAACCTTCATGGCCCCAGTACTAACAGCTAAGTGGATGGTACATTTTCACATGTCAGTTCTCTGTGCTCGCCTATCCCACCCCCTTTCAAGCTCCTTGGAATTGTTTTTGTCAGTTGGCTGTCGTAGTGCAGATTTTAATGTTGATCAAGCTACAGGTGATAGGTGAGGTAGCTTCAAAACGTTTGGAGAAAATCCGTGATTTTTCATTTCGTTTTTTTTTCTAAAAACATTTGAAGTCCTCTCATAGATGTCACAAAACATAAAACAAAATCACTGTTGTCGAGTTGATTCAGACTTATCACAAATCTCTTAAAAACAGCATAGCAGAGTGGTTCTTAACCTTCTTAGTGCCGTGACCCCCCAACTCTAAAATTATATTCATTACTGCACCGTAACTATAATTTTGCTGCTGCTATGAATCGTAATGTAAATACCTTGACTGTTACAAATTGAACATAAGTAAACATAGTGAATAATCACAAAACCAATATGTAAGTATATATTGTGAAATGTCTATTTCTGATGACGAATACATGAAATTTTGTTTTGAGGCATGGTGTAGCATGAGTACTCATCTGTGGGCATATCTGCATCTGGGTGGACCCCCCCCCCCCACACACACACCAAGATGGATAGAAGAGCAGGGTTTTGGTTCCTTAGACCATCAGAATTACGTGTTTTCTGATGGTCTTAGGCGACCCCTGTGAAGGGGTAGTTTGGCCCCCACAGGGGTCGCAACCCTCAATTTGAGAACCGTGGGATTTCCCCATAGCATTTTCAAAGCTGTAAATCAAAGCAAAATGCCATGCTTGGTTCCCACGGAGGGGCTAGAGCGTTTGAACTGCCAAACTTTTGACTAACAGCTGTGCTCTCAAACCACTACTCCATCAGGGTTCTCTGATAGAGGTACTAGTTGTGTAAAATGGTGTATGTCTAACAAATACCAGTGTAATCATAGATCTGAGGTGCTTTTAAAATGTCGTTCTTACATTTAATAATTTCATATTATTGATTTTTAAGCTAATCAGCTTTGGATATTCTGCATTTGGAGTGTTTTTAAAGGTCTGTAACTTTCTCAATCTATGAAAGATGTCTTCAGTCTCAAATTTAGCTTGTGTAAATTGTTCTGTCTGCTTTTTTTTGGGGGGGGGGCATCACTGCTATCTCTGCTTTTTATCATTACATTTTAAGACTTACATAAATCGAGTTACATTTTATTCAACCTGATTGTGTTAGTCCTGGTAAACTAGAGAAATAAATTTCATAGGCATGCATGTGGATATAAGGGTATGGTTTATATACAAGAGAAATGGGACATTGAGAAAACATCCCAACCCAGTCCGGTTCAAAGTCATAAGTCCGATATTAGCCCATATGCCCGATACCAGTCTATAATGTCTCCTTCTGACTCATGAAGGCACAGGTCAGTGGGTACAGAATCCTGGCAGGGGTCTTCCCATGGCTCCTCGCTTCCAGGGCTCAGAGTCTATCAACAGCATCCAGTGGTGGTACAAGTAATTCAGCACTGGCAGGGCTGTCCACATGGCTTTGCCAGCTTCAGAAGTCTGGTTCCATCAGGGTAAGGCCTTGTGACTTCTCCTTCAGCCCCTTCAGATTATTGGATGTTGCCATCTAATCTTCTCCGTAGTTTGTTGTCTCTGAGACTAACTCCCAACAATTGGGGAGATAGCTTCTCATCTTCATGAGGGAAATATCTCGAGATTTCCTGGCCGTATCAGGAGAAAGCCATGCCCACACAGAGACCTCATTGGCTACTCAATGGCTATCTCCAGATTAACAGGCTAGACTGTACCCCTACATCTCAATCATGAAATTAACATAAGCACAGGACCACCACACTGATGCATTTCAGCTTTGTAATAGGTGAGTTTATGTCCATTCCTTATGTTGGCCTGACTTGAATAATTTTGTTGTCTTTTTTGTTTCCTCACCACATGGTCTTTTGTTCTACAAGCTATTTTTGTCTATTTTTATTGTCTCTGTGCTTTAGAAAGCAGAAATCCTGTGCTAATTCTGCTAGCTGTTATCTCACCATTATTAAGATACACTCATAACCATGTATATTCATCAAAATAGCAAAAAAAGAGGCCTATGTTTATTAATTTTATTTCCTTTAATCATTTCTTCTCTCTTCCTGGTCTTTAATAGTTAAATCAATTATATAAAATCTGTCATAACTGTATTGGTACATATTTATCTTCTCCAGGGAATGGAATTTTTAAGTTGTTGTATTTCTGTTGCTCTAATAATGTGAATTATTTTGTTTTCAGTATTAACTTTATTCTTTCTAGTCACATTTTGCAATAACAGTTGCAAAACCACTGTCACTGGTTTAAGATCAAGAGGGATCATCCTCACATCTCCAGTTTATTTGGGATTTGGAATTAGGGTGATGATGAATCAGACTTCCAGCTCGTGGGGGCAACCAGTTCCAGGGAATGCCACTGGCCACTCTACAAGCAGTTGGGGCATGATGGAGGAGAAGTTGAGTTCCACCCCTCACTGCATATACCTAGCTGCCTGACATTTTGCTAAATTTCCTAGGAATGATCTTCTCTCCCCTTCTTCAAAACCTCTCCCAGAGTATTGCAATCTCCTTTTCTCACACCCTTTCCTTTGCTTTTTCTCTTTTCCCCTCCCTGCTTTTCTTATACCTCCAGGCTCATCTTAACTCACCGACAGATCTCAAACTTCACAATGTAATAAGTCTACTTTTAAGAAGCAATCCAAATCATAAGCACTTTAGAATCTATGAAGCTTTCATTCAGACTACACCTTGTACCTCAAAAAGACTTTTCCATTTTTTCTGAAGTGGCCAACTTGCCTTCATCTTTCAAGCCTGGAGTGGCCCCCGCTGGGTAACTTTAATGGAATCCCCAGGCTGCGTGACCACTGCTTGCCTCAGTACAGTCCTTCTGTACCTGTGTTTAGCTCTCCTTCATGTGATGGTATCAGACTACTTCCTGTTTACCAAAAGCCTTGCAAGGACACCACTTATTTTTTTTTTAATGCATCTCGTTCCTTATTTCTGAGAATTTCAGTGCTTTAGGTATAGGACTGCGAGTATAACTATACTGCTGAGAACATAGGACCTAGACCAGGGATGTCAAACTGGTGGCCCGCAGGCCACATGAAGCCCTTGAGATAATTTTTTTTGTGGCCCATGATGCTCTGAAATAAAATTAAAATTAGAAAAAAATGTTATGAAGAAAATAGCGCGTAGGGAAGATCAAGGCAATACCGTACACCCATTTCCCTCATTACAAGGAAATAAAAAGGTAGTATTTCATCCAAAGTATAACGTTTGTGGAAACTGCAAGTTTATATTCCTTACTCTTTGTTAATGCTCATTAGCAAAAGAACATATTCTAAGTGTCCATAGTAATGTTCACTCTGATCTTAGGTATAAAATATTACAGGGAGCTATACATGTAATGTTACTTATTCCTTCTATAAAACTTCTTATACTTTGGACAAAATACCACCTTTTTCTTCCCTGGAGTCTGTTACTCCTGTAAACAAACATATGCCATAAAAAGTGCTAGCCCAACAGAGGGTGACCCACTGTCATTTGTTTCAGCCTCGTATTAGGCCTCAAATCCTCATGATAGGTCATGAGGGAATGATGCAATTCCTGAAAGTGCTCAGAGAGTTAAAACCATTCCCAGAACAATTGCAACATGGTGGCAGAGGCTGAAAGGAGCTTTTCAAAGATGAACATGATACATGAACCAGAAGTTGCCTGTTTGTGATATAGCAAACCCAATGACTATTGCCTGATTGACCTATCTCTAAAGGAATGGGATCCTACTTCTACAGTGAAAAGATGGCTCAAGATAAATCACACAGCTGATGATGCTCAGATAAAAGCAAAGGATATTGCAACCAAGAACACCAAGGAAGAAGCAATATAGAATTATCTTAAGTAACAGTTTTGCTGTTTGTTGTTGCTGTTGTTGTTTTCATCAGGTATTATTTTTTTTTTGGGGGGGGAGCCTCACTGCCCTCTGGTGGGAGTAGGAGGCCCAGCCTTGCTCCTGGATTTGAACCGCCAACCCAGTGGGTCGCAGTCCCGCACACAACCACTACGCCACCGTGGCTCAGCCTTGTCATCTATTATTTAATGTCTTATTACCAGCGCTCCTCAGGCCTCTGACAGAGAGGCTAGATACCTGAACCAGATGGTGCCAACCCAAGTTCTTTTCAGAAATCAACTGATAAAAAAAAATTACTACACAAGCAAACTAGTCTGTGGTCTGGAATTCAGGGAATTCTGGTGCACAGCTGAATTGATGGTCAGAGAGCATATATTTCATAAAGTTAGAAATATGGATAGCCAAACCATCAGAGATCTCTGAGGAATCATATTAGTCTTCCTGTGAATTTTTAAAATAAACGCTGTTCTGTTCTGTTTTTATTTTTTTCGGTTAAAAAGTCTTGTGGTAATAAGCATGTCTTTTACAGATTAAATGAAGAGCTGTTGCTCTTAAATGAATCTCAGAAATACTGATCAACTCTTAACTCTAGTGTGATTAAAAGATTTGATGTGCCTTTTAAAAGCACAAAGATAGAAAAATCACCCCCAGCCTAATTATTCCCACTATTGATTTGTATGGCATATATAGGTATCTTAGGAAAAAGGAACATGTGATGGTGAACTTTTAGCCAGCCTCAGTTACTCTCTCACAACAACATATGGTATTCAAACTATGTGCTCTTTTTATAGTTTAAAAATAACACTAGACCTTTGATCAACAAAGAATTTCACAAGATGTTATATATTTAAAGTGAAATGAAGCATTCATACATTCACTTAATAGAACTTGGTACCGTCTTTTCTTCCTTTTCAGGAACATTGTCTTAGAACCTGACATCCCAGCCTCTGAGCACTCCCTCCAGGAAGGAGAGGTGTTTCGTGTGGAAAGCTGGAGTGTCAGCATCAAGAGCTCCTGCTTTCCTCACTCTGCACACACATCCCCTAGCTCCCTCTCCTGATTCATTCCATGTCTATTCCTGAGCAATATGGGTCCAAGAAAAGTTGGATTCTTTCTTCTCAATGGATTATGAAGAAGGCTTTATCTTTAAAAGACTTTGTGTCTTCTAGGTCTCATACCAAAAGTATTTTAATACAAGACAACATAGCCTTTTCTAAGTATAGTGTAGTGTTTTTACATTTCAGTTTATTGTTAAGAATATTTTAACTCAATTTGGTTCTTAAGAACGATACCTTGAAGAATAAAAAGGCTGTCCTTGGTTAAGTTTAGTAGGAGCAAAGCCTGTAAAGCTAACATATACAAATATACATACAGAAAGAAGTATTTCAACGAGCAGATTCACATAGTTGTAGAGGCTGACACATCCCAAATTTGTGGGTCAGACGTCAAGCTGGAGACTTTCTCTGACTCCTGCAGTTTCAGGTGCTCATAAAACCTGAGCAGGTCAGCTAGAAAGTTGCCTATGCATGGCCCTGCCAGAGCTGCTGACCTCCAACCTGCAGGCCAGATGGGAGGATTCTGGCTCATGAGCCAAAACTGAAGGGTCAAGAGAAGACAAGTTTTTCCCAGAATAGCTGTGTGTTCTTTATGCAGGCCATGTCCCACAAAATCCTTCTTTCAATTGATTGACTGTTCACATCATATCACAAAATGAAGGATGATTATATAATATCTGCCACCACTGAGAATCATGACCTAGCAAAGTGGACACATAATCTTAATCATCACAGTCCACTCTTTGTTAACATCTGTAGGCATTTCCTTAAACTGTAGATAATTTCTACCTAAAGATAGTTATGAAGGCACGTGTGTGCCTAATGCTATACAACTAACATGCATGCACATGAAAATACACTTAGTCCATTTATATCTTATATTCTATAAAAAGTGATAGAATAAGGGAGGGAACAAAAACAAAGATATATATGAGAGGACTTCAGAAGATTCTGGAAACATGGAATTAAAAAATAATTTAAAACTTACAGTCTTTTTGGAGCTTGTTTGTACACATAAACACACATAACAACACAACAAAAAAGGAAAAATATTAAAAAAAAACACAAACCTTGTCTCTGAAACAAGGTCATGTGTGATAGCAGATATTTAGAATGCAACATCAGGTTAGATGTGCAGAGTGAAAGAAGAAAGATAACAACAGAAGTGAGGACCATGGATATTTGGGTCACTTTCTCATGTAATTTACTTTTGCCTTTTGGCTCCTACCTTCGCCGATTTCACATATGCCACTGCTATCTAATAATTAATGATACTATGCTTGTCTGACTCTGTGGGTCAACCACTCCCCAGTTCATGAAGGGCAGCTCAGGCTACAAAGTAACTTGGTGGTTCATGGGTGTGATAGATAGGTTTCAATATGTTGGATTAATAAGGTTGCAGTTTGATTGGAGGACAGAGATAGATGACTCTACAAGTCCTGCCCCTCTGTCTCTTGCTCTCTGGTGATCAGACCGGGGTGCAGCTGGGTTAGTCAGTTCTCTGCCTCACCTTGTGAGCAACATGTGGTTCGTGTAGCTAGAGCTTGAAGTTCCTTTGAGACCTGCTTCACCATGCTGCTGGTGCACACCTCCCTTGAGCTTGAGGCTGTTGAATCCTATTGTCTTTCATTACATGAGTCTGATATCCCATCTGGGCTGCTTCCTTAAGCTCCTGAGCTGCTGACTGTGATGACTCACGCTGCTGTTTGGTACTTGTGGCCAGACTGCCTGCATTGTCAAAAGGGACACTCAGCTGTCTGCTTTCTTGACCTTGGGCCCAGCAGCCCTCATGAATTGAAGGTCTTCCAGTGTATTAACTGTTGCATGGAAGTGAGTTAAACTGAGCCCTCTGTACTGCTGTGTGGACTAATTAGCTATTATCGTCCTTCATAATTATATATATATATATATATACATACACATATATATCATAAGTGTTATGGTTTTGTTTTCCTAGAGAACCCTGTCTAACAAAATGGGCAAATGTTCACTCTGCACTAAGGCCCAATAAGCCAAAAACTATTTCTCAGAAGAATCAACTTCTTGCCATACTGATTTTTAAAACTGATTTTCTGTTTAATGATTCATTTACTATAATCTTTACTATTTCTTTTCTTCTGAATGTTGAAGATATTATTTTGTCACTCTTATTCAATTTGTTGAAAGTGCTGAATTAAGTTTTGATTTTGAGTGTATGTTTATTTTTAATGTGTTTGTTTACTGCTATATATTGATTCCTGAGTACTGCTTTTGCTGTGCTCAATAGGTTTTGGTATATTGCATTTTTTCAGTGTCTATATATTTTCCCCCTTGCTCTTCTAGTGTTGATTTCCAACTTTATAGTGTTGTGACTTATGAAAATGGTTGTAGTATCTTAATGTTTATAAAGGTTTGCTTTGGAGCCTAAGATATAGTCTAACCCAGACAATGTTCTATATACACGGGAAAAGAATATCTATTGTGGGTTGTTGGGTGGAATGTATAGGTCTAGGCAGTTATATTCATTACTTGTGTTGTGTAGTTATTCAGTGTCTTTACTGAGTTTCTTCCTGGTGATGAGTCCTTCCTTGAGAGTGGTGGATTGCGTCTCCCACTATTATTGCTGTAATATCTATTACTCTATTCAACTTTGCAAGAGTTGGACTAATGCATTTTGAAGGTGCATATCTATGTATTATAGTTATGTCTTCTTGCTCAATATCCCTTTATTGGTGATGTAATGTCCTTCTTATTCTCTCAGGATGAATTTTGAATTTTGTCTTCAAGTTTATTCTATCAGAGATTAGAATTGCCACACTTGCTTTTCAAAATTGCCATTAGCTTGTTAATTTGTCTTCCATCCTTTTTTATTTAGTTTATTTTTGTCTTTGTGTCTAAGGTGTGTTTACTTTATGAAGCATATTGATGGATTTTATTTTCTTATCCAGTTTGTTACTCTCTGTCTCTTGACTGGTGAATTTCATTCATTTTCAGTCAGTGTCATTATTGATATATGTGGATTTGTTGCTGTCATTTTGCCTTTTGATGATTTTTGTGTGGGAAATTTGTGATGCCTTTGGTTTCATTGTTATTTATAAATTTCTATACTGGATTCCTTTTAAAAATAATTTTATTGGGGGCTCATACAACTCTTATCACAATCAAGACATACATCTATTGTATGCAAACCACATTTGTACATGTGTTTCCATAATCATTTTAGAGACATTTTCTTTATAGTTAAGCCCTTAGTATTAACCCTCATATTTCCTCTCCTCCCTTCCCACTCCACCTCCCTAATGAACCCTTGATAATTTTATTTATTTATTTATTTATTTATTTATTTATTTATTTATTTATTTATGTTTTTGGGCATCACTGAACCCTTGATAATTTATAAATTATTATTATTTTTTCATATTGTACACTGTTTGATGTCTCCCTCCTTAACCCACTTCCCTGTTGTCTATACCCCAGGGAGGAATTTATATGTGGATCCTTGTAATTGGTTCCCCCTTTCTACTCCACCTTCTTTCCATCCTCCTGGTATCACCATTCTCATCACTGGTCCTGAAGGAATCATCTGTCGTGAACTTCCCATCTTTCTGGTTCCTGTCTGTACCAGTGTACATCCTCTGGTTCAGCTGGATTTATAAAGTAGAGTTGGGATCATGATCATGGGGAGAGGAAGCATTGAAGAATAGAGGAAAGTTGCATATCTCATTGTTGTTGCAGTGTACCTTGACTGGCTCGTCTCCTCCCTGTGACTCTTCTGTTAGGGGATGTTGCTGTCCCCACAGATGAGTTTTGGGTCGCCAATCTGTGCTCCCCCTCATTTTTAATGATACAATTTTTAGTTCTTTGATGCCTGATGCCTTCAACACCTCATGACCATACAGGCTGGTGTGCTTCTTCCATGTGGACTTTGCGGCTTCTGAGCTAGTTGACTGCTTGTTTACCTCCAAGCCTTTAAGACACCAGACACTGTATCTTTCCATAGTTGAGCACTATCAGCTTTCTTCATTACATGTTCTTATGCACACATTTGTCTTCAGTGATCATATAGTAAGGTGGGTATGCAAAGATATGATTTTTAGTTCTTTGATGCCTGATAACTGGTCCCCTTGACACATCATGGTCCCACAAGCTGATGTGCTTCTTCTATGTGGGCTTTGATCACTTGTTTACTTTCAAGGTTTTAAGACCCCAGATGCTTTATCTTTTGATATCTGGGCCCCATCAGCTTTCTTCACCACTTTTGTTTATGCACACATTTGTCTTTAGTGATTGTGTCTGGAAGGTGAGCATCATGAAATGTCAATTCAATAGAACAAAGTTTTCTTGCATTGAGGAAGTACTTGAGTGGAGATCTAATGCCCATCTTCTATCTTACTACTAACCCTATAAGTATAAGCACATAGATCTATGTCCCCATCCTCATATATAATTATATTTACCTATGTACATGCCTGCATTTAGACTTCTGTAAATGCCCTTTACCTCCCAGTTCTTTCCTCTATTTCCTTTTGTTTTGCTCCTGTCCCACTATCAGACTCAGCCTTCAGATGGGTTTCAGTAATTTCTCTCTGTTACGTTACTCTGGATCAATACCTATCAGGCCTTTCACACCCACCTTGCCACTGAATTTGGATCACTTGCTGTACCCTTATCCATGGTTTGGTCAATACCACCTCCTTTCTTCCACCTCCCCATCTCCCATGTTCCCCCCACAGCCATCAGTTCCATTGTTTTCTTCTTCACACTATTCATCAAGTTAGACTTGCAGAGAAAAAAACCCCAAACATTGTAAGATGAAGTGACAAAAGAAAATAAACTGATGACAACAAACAACAAATAAAATGATATCCAGAAAAAATATATAAATAAGTAAAAAAATAAAAATAATAATAACAAAATAAAAACTGTAAATAGTTTAAGGTCTGTTCATTGACCTCCAGTATTGTCCCTTAGTTGAGTCTGATAGGGTGCCACACCCTGATCCCAAAATATATCCTTGACACTTCCTTGAGAGCTCCATGCTCTGCTCCCCCCGCTGTATACCCTTAGTGCTTTCTCTTGTTGTGGTGGGGTCAGACAGGGTACAATCCTGACCCTGCTTCTCCATGGTTGTCCCCATGGGGCAATGAGTGCCATGTTTCATAGTGGAGTTGGCCATATGATCCTCTCAGTGCATTGGCTGTTCTGAGTGGGGATATCAACCTCAACGCTCAGTGAGCCAGGATGCACTCCACTCTCTCTTTCTCCCCCTTCATTTGTTCTCATGTGCTTTGGTCAGACATGCCTCTCTCCACAAGCTGCAGCTCCAGTGCTGTCCTCCAAAACAAATTTCCCTGCGGGCAGAGGCAGCTGTCTCTTGGGAATGGGGTTTGATCCTCAGACCCCTCCAATGGTTCCCCGTTCCATGTTGTCACACTGCATTCACATCCTGGAACACTGAGTTTAAGTTTCCCTGTGGATATATAAACAATACGACCCCCTTGGGTGGGTTAGTACCACATTCCCACTCTACATATCACCATCGTCCCCCCGTTCCCCATCCTCAGTTTGACTACCATATGTAGCCCTGGTTTTGGTCTGGCCCTGTCATACTACATGGGCCTCACCCCAAGAATTTTTGTATACAGCTTTTCCCTATGCCAAAATTTTTTTAAAGCTGGCTTCAGTGGACTCATGTTGTACATGTCCTTTTGCGTTTGCTTACTTCACTTAGTATAATTTCCTCCAATTCTTCCCATACAGTGATGTGCTTCATGTGTTCATCACTGCTTTTCGGTTCTCTATTGTATGTTTGTCCCACAACTTTTTAATCCATTCGTCCGTTGATGGAAATTTGGGTTGTTTCTAAATCCTTGCAATTTTGAACTGCGGTGAATTTTGGAGCACAGATGTCTGGCTGTGGTTTGTTTCTTGCCTTTTCTTGGTATATGCCCAATGAGAGGTTGCTGGATCATATGGTAGCTCAATTTCCATATGTTTTAGATAATGCCAAATCGATTTCCATAGTGGCTGTACATACCTATAGGTCCACCAGCAGTGGATAAGAGTTCCTGTCTCTCCACAGCCTCTCCAACACTTGTTGCTTTCTAATTTTTTGAATCAGGCTATCCTTAAGGGTGTTCAGTGGTATCTCATTCTTATTTTGATTTGCATGTCTCTTATGGGCTGATGATCAGGAACATTTTCTCATATTTTCATTGGCCATTCCGATTTTTTCCTTTGTGAAACTTCTGTTCGGGTCCTTTGCCTACCTCCTCGGTGGGCAGTTAGTTTTTTTTTTTTTTTGGACGATATAAGGGTATGGTAGACTTTAGTAATAAGGCCTTTATCTGATGTGTCATTGCTAAAAATGTTTTCCCAGTCCCTGGGCTGTCTTATTACTCCCTTGGTGAACTCATTCTATGTACAAAGGTGTTTTATCTTCAGTATATCCCACCTGTCAATTTGTGCCTCTTCTGTGTTTGTGCCCTTCCTTATTTTTTTTTTTTTTGGCATCACTGCCCTCAGGTGGTGCGAGTAGGAGGCCCAGCCTTTGCTCCGTGGAGCTGGAATCGAACCTCCATCCCAGTGGGCCGCAGTCCCGCGCACAACCACTACGCCACTGGGGCTCAGCCAACCCTTCCCTATTTTTGATAGCCTATTATTCCCTGTGCCAAAGTTCTCAGGTTGGTTCCAATTCCCTCACTGATGGTCGTAACATTTTGAGGTTTTACTTTGAGGTCCGGGATCCACCATGAGTTTATGCTTGTTCATGGAGTGAGGTAAGAGCCTTGCTTCATTTTTCTAGAGGTAGATATCCATTTTATCCAGCACCATCTGTTGAAGAGGGCATCTACTTCTCATTTGATATTTTTGTCTGATATTATAGATCAGTTGTCTGTATGCTGATGTCTTTCATCTGGGTTTTCTGTTCTTTTCCATTGATCTGAGTATCTATCAATATGCCAATACCATGCTGTTTTGATCACTGTGGCTGTATAATATGTGTTAAAGTCAGTTAAAGCAAGCCCTCCCACTGTGTCATTCTTCTCGAGGCATTCTCTGCTAATTTGGAGCTTCTTCCATGTCCATATGAAGTTGGTAATCATTTTGTTCCATTTCTTTGAAGAAGGATGAGGGTAATTGTATCGCGATTGCATTGAACTTATTGTATTGCCTGGGGTAGAACTGACATCTCTACTATATTGAGTCTTCTGATCCACAAGCATGGAATATTTTTCCATTTATTGAGATTACTCTTCGTTTCTTGTAATAGTGTTCTGTAATTTTCCTTAAATAGATCTTTTGTTCTTGTGGGCAGGTATATCTCTTGATATTTCATTTTGTGCATGGCTATTGTGAAAGGTACCACCTTTTATATCTCCTTTTCTGGGGTCTTATCTGATGTGTATAGCAGTCTGAAATATTTCTGTTTCTTGGTCTTGTATCCTGCCACTCTGCCATACTCCTGTAATGCTTTTAGTATTCTCCTTGTGGAGCTTTTGGGATAGGGCTGAGCCCCGGTGGCGTAGTGGTTGTGCGTGGGACTGTGACTCACTGGGATGGAGGTTAAAGTCCAGCAGTGACTCCACAGGAGCAAAGGCTGGGCCTCCTACTCCCACCACCAGAGGGCAGTGATGCACCCCCCCCCCCCAATCATACTATTTGGAAATAATGAGAGTTTCAGCTCTTTCTTCCCCAGGGAAATATCGTTGATGCCTTTTTTTTTTGCGGGGGGGGGGTCTTATTCTGTTAGCTAAAACCTCCAGTACAATATTAAATCAGAGTGGGGACAAAGGGCATCCTTGTTTTGTCCACTTTTTTCATTGGGATCTTGTTTATCTTTTCTTCATTGACTACCATGTTGGCTGTTACTTTTTCATATGTAGCTTATATTGTCGAGGAATTTTACAAGTGTCTTAAACAGAAATTGGTGTTAGATGTTGTCAAATATTTTCTCTGCATCTATTAATATTATCATGTTGTTCTTTTAATTTTTTATGTCAATGTGACAAATGATACTAATGGTCTTTTGTATGTTAAACCATTCCTGCATCCCGGGTATGAACCCCACTTGATCATGGTGAATTATTTGTTTTAAGTATGTTTGTATTCCATTGACTAGTATTTTATTATAGATTTTTTGCATCAATGTTCATCAGGGATATTGGTCTGTAGTTCTCAATTCTTATGGGATCCTTGTCCGTTTTCCATATCAGTGTTATACTCTATTCATAGAAGGAGTTCAGGAGTTTGCCATCTTTTTCTATGTTTTGAAAGAGTTTGAGTAGGATTGGTGTCATTCTTCCCTGATTGCTTGGTAAATTCTCCTGCAAAGCCATATGGTCCAGGGGATTTTTTTGTTGGTAATCCTTTGATTACTTTGTCTATTTCTTCTATTGCTATGGGTCTGCTGAGATTCTTGACATCCATCGGGGCTAGTTTAGGGAGGGATTATTTTTCCAAGAATTTGTCCATGTCTTCCAAGTTGTTGAATTCATTGAAGTAGAGTTCTTCACAGTACTTTTGATTTCATTAGGGTCAGTTGTAATGTCCCCTCTTTGATTTCCTCATTCTTGCTTTTGAGATTTCCCCCCTTCTTTTTCTGGTTAAGTCTGCCAGTGGTTTGTTGAGTTTGTTTAACCTTTCAAAGAACCAACTTTTAGCAGCATTAATTTTTCTATGGTTTTCATATTTTTCTGCACCTGAATATCAACCCTGATTTTTATTATTTCCTTTCTTTTGCTATTAGTAAGATTGTCCGGCTGACTGTGCTCTAGTTGTAAATTATGTGTCAGCATATCAGTTCTGAGATGCTCTTCCTTTTTCATGTGTGCATGTATTGCTATGAAACTTCCTCTGATAACTGGCTTTGCTGTGTCCCAAAGTTTTGGTATGTCGTGATTGATGGGTTGAGTTTCCTAAACCAATCTGCTAGTCTCAGTCAGATAGAACTCAGATGTCTGAGTTCAATCCATTGATATTTAGGGCTATTATCTCCATCTGTGGAATATTTGAGGTCAACTTACACCTTTTGTGTTAGGTGTTTCCCTTCTTTTATTTTCAGTGTGTTGTGTATGTGTTTATGTGGGAAGGTTGATCATTCTTGACTTTTTTTCAATCCTATCTTTGGGGCTTTCTTGCCCTCTGGGTGAGTTTGTTCTATTTGGCAGTCTCTTATTTATGCTTGATGAGTTCTGTTCTTCTGCCCATACTGGGTCAGCCAGGATCTTTTGTAGGACTGGGTCTCTTCCAATGTATTCTTTCAGTGTTTTCTTGTCTGGGGAAACTCTCGCTACTCCATCATCCTGATAGATAATTTCCTGTAGAGTATTCTTGGGTTTGCATTATTTTCCTTCAATTTTTGGAATATATTACTCCACTTTCTCCTCTTTTTCATAGTGTTCACGGATAGTTCTGAGCATATTCATATTTGGTAACCATTATATTTGATTTCTTGGCTTTCCTTAGCTGCTTTCATGATTTTCTCCTTTTCCTCAAAGTTGGAGAGTTTAACTATGATGTGCCTTGTGACTTCTTGGATTTCAACCTAGCTGGTGTTCTTTTAGACTCCTGAATGGTTGCCTGGTTTTCATTCATTAAATTGGGGAAGTTTTACTACAAGAACTCTCTATCTATTGTTGCAGATGACTTCTTTGTTGCGTCTTCCTTCGGTAATTCAATAATTCTGATGTTGTTCCTCTTCATAGCATCAAATAGCTCTTACATTTTCTTACATTTCTCTGATGATGTTATTAGACTTTTGTTCATGTTTGTTAAAGTCTGCTTGGCTATCCTCTAGATGACTGGTGCGGTTTTCTGCTTCCTCTATGCAATTCATGAAGTACATAAGTCTGCTGTAGGTTTTTGTTATCTTGTCCCTAAATTCTTGTATTTCCCTTTAGTATGGACTTCATTTCCTCTATCATTTTATCCATTTCCCATATTGTTTCCCTCATATCTTGTATGACTCCAAGCAGCATCAATGGCTGCTTCTTCTATGCATGTCATTAGGTTCAGGATATCTTCTGCCATTGCCTTTTGCTTCTGTTTTTTCACTGAGGTTGTTGTTTGTGTTGCGTTGGTTTAGAGAAACCAGGTGTCCTTTTCCAGGGAGTCGAAGAGCACTGGTTCTCTCTAGGAGTCCTGTAGGAATAAATTTTCAAGATCTCTGTGACTAATTTCATTATGGAATTAGTCTGCCACTTTATCCTCCTGTGACTTGACTCTTTTCCTAGTGAACCAGTATTCCATTATTTGGAAGGCTAGTTGGCTGGTCCTCTCAGGGACCACTGGCTTGATTTTTGTGGACCCACAAGGATGGTGCTGTATTGTGTAATCTCACTAGAAGCCATGATGGTGTAACCCAAGGCAGCTTGCAGCAGTGCAGGGGGGGTGTAGGTGTGCCTGCTGCAAGGGGAGTGACACAGAAGGCTGGTGGGTTGCCTGCTTTTGGGTAAAGTACCATGAATGGTGGGTGGAATTGCCCTGATCAGGTAGATCACTCTGGAAGTTGGGCAGTGGTTCCTGCAGCAGCATGGTACTTTGGCTAGTATTGGCTCAACTGCCTTAGGTTATGTGAGACACTAAGGCAGGCAAGAGGAAGTTTCCTCAGTCAGAGGACCTGTAAAAGATCTCCCAGCCATATAGGCAGGGATTCCTTTGTAAGAAGTTGGGCAGAATATACTCAGGTGGAAGGTGGGTGAATTTCTCCAGCCTCAGGCTACACTGCACAGAATAGGCCTCTTTCAGAGTGGGTGTAGCAGGCATAATTGCTGTTGGCTAAGAGGAGTGATATGGAGTTCCACAATGGCTTATGAGCCAAAATGCAAGAGACCTAGAGGCAAAAAACACCAAAGAGCTAAGCCCTCTGAAACTGTAGGGGAGATAGAGAGAAGAGAGGGAGCCCAAAGTAGCTATATAGTTGAGCCCTGATCTCTGATGGTGGGGCTGCAAGGGTTTAATCCCAGCCCTGTGCTGGTGACAAGCTGTGGCTCTGTTGAGATAAAGCCCCTGTGCTGGCTTCCCATTAATCCCATCTCTGGCAGAGACAGTGGCAGACAGTGATGGAGCTATGGTCAAACTCTGACCTGTCTTCACTGTGGTAAGCCCAAAGTTCTCAGCCTCTCAAAACCTTGTGGATCAGTGCATACTTTTCTTTATGGTGTTCCTCCTGGGATCCAGCAGTGTTGAGTTTCCATCTTAGTAACTCTCCTGGACTAATTTCTGTGGAGTCCCTCTGGTCTGTGTTACTCAGTCGCTATTTTCCTGGAATTCTCCTGAATTCCTTTTGAATGCAGGTTTTCCGTCATATTTTTTCCTTGCTGTTATTTTGTTTTATGTTAGATTCTAGTGATTTTCTGTTTGTTTCTTTGTTTCTAATGAAGTTTTACAACTCCTCTAAGGTTATCCCATGTTGTTGTTTTAAAATTACTTTCTTCCAATCATTAATACAGCCCATTCTCTTCTGCAAACTATTTTCCTCTTTATTTGCACATTTGTGTTGAAATTTTCCCTTACATTTTCTTCGTATTTGTTTTCATTGTGAATTGATAACTCTGGTTCCCACTCTTTCCTATAGGGTCTTTCAGTAGGAATTGAGTCAATGGCAGATAGTTTGGTTTGTTGTGTCCTTTACATTGAATACTGCTTTGATTGGTGCTGTCTTGTACACATATATTTACTTCAGCTTTATGTTTACTATTGTTGTTGATTCTCTGTTCAAAGAAGTTTCTTTAGTATCTTTTTGTAAGCTGATCTCATGTTTTCCTTTTGTGCATTGCGTTAGTCTGGGTAGACTAGAGAAACAAATTCATAAACACTCACATGTACATAAGAAAGAGCTTTATATACAAGATAAACTGATTATTGAGAAAACTTACTAGCCCAGTCCAGATCAAATCCATAAGTGTAATATTAGTTCATATGTCTGATACCAATCTTAAAGCCCTCTCCACACTCACAGAATACATGCAATGATGTCAAATTCAGGTAGATAACAGGCCAGTGCCTTGGAAGTCTTGTGGAGCCAGTGGCATTATAAGCATATCAGTGTTGGCAGCGCTCTCCACATGGCTTCTCTGACTCCAGAGGTCTCAGGTTATATCAGCACAGAGTCATGTGTCTTGCTTGTAGATCATCTCTGAGGGAGTGAGCTGAGAGAGAGAATGTCTCCCACCTGCAAGGAGGAAGATACAGGAGTTCCCAGAATTCTCAGGAGAAAGCCATGCCCCATAGAGACCTCATTGATGGACTAAAATTCACCCCCACATGCTTAATCTCCTCAAGCCCCAAATTGATACCCGATTATGTAGCGACCACATAGATACCCCTTATGTTTCCCTCATATTTGAGAGATAAGATTAATATTTGGCAATTAAGCCACACCTGCTCAGTTAGTGTCATGTTTGAAGAAGCAGCCACACTGTGAGAGGAGGAGAGATGACTTCACACTGGCTGACAATCCTTCAGGTTGTGTGAGGAGTAAGAGATACAAAAGAGAAACAAGGAGAAAGTCCAGTATGGACTCCGTAGTGCCCATCTACTTGCAAAAGTGTAGGCATTTACGAATTCCCAGTACTTTTGAGTTCTGTGGAAACAGGACTGACTCATCTCTCAATCTGTACTCCTTCTGGGTTGATGATCAGTATTGGCTTCCACCATTTCTTCTGTTCAAACTCATGACCTTGGGATAATAGATGATTCACATTTTGCTTATTACCATTCATTTAGCTTGTATCTTTTTCACTTCCAGGATATATGGGTTGTCTCCATCCTTGTTGCCAAGGGGCAGCCATATTAAGAAGTGAAATGACTTTGGACTCTTCTGTCCATTTTCATATTCACAAAGATCTTGTGTTTTTCGATTAAATGGTACTACTCAGCTCTTACCACCACCAGCCCAATCAGCCCCATCGTAGTTAGATACTTTAATTCAATTTGGGTGTGGTTCTCTAGGGAAGCAAAATTGGTGATATATATGGATATATGTGTGTGTATATATATATGATGGAGATAGAAATTTAAATCAAATAAATGGTTCATACAGTTACAGAACGAGGTGGTATGTCTATTCTTGTTCAAATTCCTAGACCAAACGTTGCACTGGAAACTTCCTGACTCATGTAGTTGCCTGGTCAACAGATCAGCTGGCAGGTTCTGATGGCTCTTTGGGTTATAACAAGTCCAAAGAACCAGAGGTTGATGATCCCTATGGGCAATCTGGATTAGCAAGAAGTGAGAAGTTCTTTATCAACTATATTTATATATGAAGTAGGCCACTCCCCTAAGAAAACATCATCAGAGCTGTGACCTGAGAAAGGGCTACCCTATCCTTCAAAGCAGATTCCATCATCAAGTTGTGAACATTATGTTAGATCACATGATGGGGGTGGGCTCAACTGCCAAACTACTGAGAATCTTCGTAAAGCCTAGCTCATCATAGGGCAGTTTCTATGGTCAGATCTGATTTACATAAAATAGCAACCAGGGCAGTGTTCAAGATTCCAGGGTTCCCTTCATTAATGCATTCCTTGCCATTGTAGTAAAAGAGATGGCCTATGGGTATTCCATGAGTGCACTCTCTGTACAACCCACCTGATAAATTCACTCTTAACATGCATTTTCCCCTAAGGCTTTGGACACCTTCTTCTTTAGTATACCAAGAAAAGTCTAATATTTCTACTTGATTTAGTGGACCACCACATAATCCA
Source organism: Nesogale talazaci (assembly GCA_004026705.1). NCBI lineage: Eukaryota > Metazoa > Chordata > Mammalia > Afrosoricida > Tenrecidae > Nesogale > Nesogale talazaci. Next base: position 31,961 of record PVJH01006365.1, on the reverse strand, counting down.
TGGTCCAGTGTACTGACCAAGTAGCCAAGCTGATAAATATATTTAGCCATCACACCAGCTATTGAAGAACACGATCATGCATTTGTCTGTATTATAGGAAAACTTTAAAGCATCAACTTTTTAGTCAAGCTTTGCATGTAATGAACTTGCACGTAAAAAGGTCATCTATAATTAACAACATTAAAACAGCTTTTTTTCTAGAGTTGGTGAATCTCCTGAAAGTGTTATTTAGTACTTTAAAATTTAAGAATTTTTTTTGCTCTTGTATTTCTTTCTTGCATCTGACAAAATAAATGTAAAGGCCTTTGGGTCAAAAGGCTATTTATTCTTCAGTCCAGGCAGCAATTTAATCTAGCCATGAAATGATTTTTCCTGACCTTGAAGAGTTGTAATTGTGCTTTTGATTTTACAAATAAACACCGCCAACTTTTCCAAATGTTCTTGTCACAATATTAGTTATATGATGTTATTTTCTTATAATGCCTCAGAGAATAATTTTAATAGTATCCTAGAATCACCTACAGGTTTTGTATTTTTTTCTCTCTCTATCATTCTACCATTCTATAGAAGTGCCAAAGAATCTCAGGTGGCATTGTCAGATGAGCCTTGGTTTGCTAACAAGGTTGGTGGTTCAAATTCATCACCTACTTCCCAGGAAAAGGATGAGGCCATCTGTTTTTACAAATGTTTATAGCCTTAGAAATCCTAGGAGTCAACTCATTGGCAGTGGTTTTTGGTTTTGGAATAGTAATGTTAAATATATAGGTTACTTAGAAATATTTCAAAATATGAATGGATGTCATAAAAATACTGTCTTCATAGAAAACTAAGTTAATTACAGCGCAGGCAAACTGAAGATTATGAACAAATCTCACTGCAAAATTTTTAACAAAGAGTTGTACATAGGTCTGATCAGTTAGGTATGGCTAGTTAGGCAAATATCTACCTTAGCCTTTAGTCTATAGTGTTCCTTTCTACACAATAAAAATCAAAGAAACACTTCTGGATATACAAAAATACCTTAGGAATAATAATACTAGAACAGCAATAATAATATTTGGTGTTTGATGCAAAATAAAGCCTATTTGTTATTGTGAACCATTGTATGTACCTCAGTTTTCTAATATTATAGCCTTTATAATTATGGTCAGACGTTAATAACCCAGAGACTTCCTGTAGTTCTGTTGTTCAAAGACCTATTATTTAGGTTTAAAAATTATTGTACATTAAAATGTGACTCACTGTAGCTTCTCGATAGGTGTACTATTAGACATACTTTAAGAAAAAGGTTTGATTCATTTCAAAGGGGGTTGAAATAGAAATACTAAAAAAATGCATATATATATGCTTAAGTGATTATTCTGTGACTTATTCTTTATAATGAGTTTAGATACAGAAATACTTTTATAAAACAGTTTAAGAAATATTTTAATAAGCTGCTTTGTAAGAACTAGTATGACTATGATAGGACACATTAGGTACATACAATTGAATGTACATTTTGTAAATAATATTTATAAAAGAATGTCGTCTAATCAATGTCGTTCATTTTCTGTGCAGCTCTCTGGGAGACCAGAATGTAGCTATCATGGAGTCGTTAGATTTTTAACAGAGATCCTTTCTCTATAACTAATTCAACGCATGGTTGCATGGGTAATTTTGAACAAGTGGATCTTTCTCCAACCTGAAAGGCTGCCAGAAGAGGGAGCGACTAAGAAAAAGAGAGTTTTAAAATGAGTCACAGAGAACCACAACATAAGCATGAAGTAGCACTGTATTGCTGCAATCTCATCACAGACATGCACTGAAAGGTGGTAATATAGGAGAGAAAAGATATATACTTATAATAAAATATTCTGTGGTACCTGTGACAACCTTAGGAAACAATTTTTTCATTAAAGAGGCCACCTGAAACTGCAGACATGCTGGCCGTGTCTGCTCTGCAGGTTTTAAAAACTGCTATTACTCCTCTTCCCATTATTTTACAAAATTTTAAATAGCAGCAAAATATAACATATAGGAGATTAGAAATGTAGAATAGGAACTGCCATTGTAACCTTTATATACCACATTTGATGGAGAAAAACTTTAGCCAAAGATTACATTATGCTAGTGTATAAAATGTCATTAGTTGTTCTCACTTTAAATATGACTATTTTATTGCATCCAAAATGTTGGACTCTGTTATTTTTAAAAAGGGATCATTCTTCAAACCCTGTGATGTCATGACAAATAGAATACATCCTGGGTCATTAAATAATGTTAGTATTATTAGTATAATAATCAACTAATACTATTATAACACAATAAAGGAAAAGCTTGATTTTACAAGTGTCAATGAAAATATTTCAGAAGCAAAAACAAATATGAATAATCCCCGTGAAGTTTTAAAAAATCATTGTGCATTGCTATTTTTGTTGAATTTACTAGAAGGAGTTCTAAACAAATCATGTCTGGGGGGTACAATAAGAAATTTTTCTTGGAAAGGAAGTGGAAGTGACTTTGTGATGGCAATTTGTTTCTGAGTCTGAAGCTTTAATTTGCTGTTGTTCATGTATTCCTTGCTTAAGCTCAGTTTGGGTGATGGGCTTGCAGTTAGGCTGGAAGTGTTCTGGAGAGATGGCATTCCATAAACAAGTCTTACATCTACTCTATAATCTGCTTAGAATATAAATTCATCTGAATATAATTGGAGTAAATGATATTTTGGAAATAATACTTAATGTAGGAAGCAAAATGAAGTCAGGTAGGGTTTGGAATTCACTCATTCATTCATTATATTTACATGGAAATGTAATTATTACAGTGATGGATTATCTATCAGTTTCCAATGTAAAGGGAGCTATTGAAAGAATTGAAAGAAAAATGTATGCTAAAAGAAGTATTGTGGGGAAATTAGTGGCAAAGGATGTGTATTTTATGAAGTTCTTAGAATAGGCCAGTACACTCCATAAACTATTCCAGTATTTCTGATTAAGGTGCAGTGGGAAAATATCTTAAAATTTTAGTTAATTTCTTGGCTTTTTTGACGTTCTTATATTTAATCCTTCTTTTTTGAGGTAAGGTATTATTTATAGTCTTAAGGAAAATTAGGACTTTTAAAGAAATGATATAAAGAGCTGGTCAGTACTGTCTGATTCTTTTGTACACAAATTTGCATTGTGTTTTCAGATGGTTTGCATAGCAATTTCTGTTTCCATTCAGGAATTTCAACACTAGCCATTGATTGATATGAGCTGCATTCCTCACAATACATGAACAGCCTTATTATTTCTGTGTGGTTTTTCTGTTTCCATTAATTTAATGTATGTGTTCCTTTACACCCGCATCTTTGTTTAAATGTAATTTTGGCTGCTTGGTAAAATACAGATCTTACATTAATTCATAAAAATAGAGGTGTTGGCCTATGTACACATATTTATATGGCAATTCACTGGGGTGGTCGACAGACTTCGGGCCACTGCTCATGCCCTCCCTTGATGCATGAACACTTTGTTTGAACAACCTGGCATTCTGTGATGCTCCCCCTCCCGACACAATTGCTGAAGACAAAATGGGTGCATAAGCAAATAAACAAACGTATTGTTTAGAATGGGGGTGGGTGGTCAGGCTGAGCCCAAAGCCTATATTTAGACAATGGGACATCCACAACAGAAGAGTCACAAGTAAGGGATAAATCAACCAGAGCACAGTATAGCATGATGAAACAGAAAATATTTCTCTGGTTCCCTGAGGTCTCCTCGCCCCCCCACTACATGACCCCAGCCCTCCCTTTCATTGCAGGCTAGACCGGAGCATGTGCACAGGTACAGATGAGATGAGAGTTCATGACACACAGAATCCAGGAACAGGAATGGGAGTGGTGATACCAGGAGGGTAGGGGGAAGGTATGCAGAGGAGGGGCGAAGAGGGAACTGATCACAATGATTGACACACAACCACACCTCTGCACCAGGAGGAAGAACAACAGAAACCATGAGGGAAAGGAGACAGCAGTTGATGTAAGTTATGAAGACAATAGTAATAATTTATAATATATCAAGGTGTTGTGAGGGCATGGGGGCCAGGGGAGGGACAAAATAGGAGCTGATACAAAGGGTTCAGTAGAATGAAAATGCTTAGGAAATAATGATGGCAGCATATGTATAAACATGCTTGCTACAATTGATGTATGGGCTGTTATGAGTACTGTAAGACGCCCCCAATAAGTTGACCTTGTAATAAATAATAAAATAATATAGATGGTTACAAAAAGGAGCACAGTACTCAGGGATGTTATTCATTATTTTTGAGCCAATGTAAAGTAGGACTTAGGATCAGTTTTGTTTAATGATTTGAGGAACATCTCAAGGGTAACAGTGCAGACTATGATCAGAGAAGATCCTCCTCCAGTAATAACCAGTTCAGTAAGTTTGTTTTTTGTCGTTTTTAGGAACTTGTGATTCTATTTCACATTTTCCCAATTTATTCACCTCCAATTATTAGTGAACTGCTTAGAATGATCAGTGCTGGTTGCCAGGTTGCCTGAAATCTTCTGATTTTAGGGTAGATGCGCTGGTTCATGCCGTCTATTTCCCCTGTAGTCTGTTTCCTGCTTTAACATCCTATTTTGCTCTGGGTGAGTAGCAAACAGTCATTGAACTTTAGAAGAACACTTGCAGGCTGCTAAGCCCCCAGTTTGTGACCTAAACTCATGCTCTTGATAGAGAGTTTTCAATGAGACGAGTATCCCTTATTAGAAAAAAATATGTGTAAAGGGTGAAAGGTCACCCCCATGGGATCCATTTCAACGCATATGAACCCTGTAGGACAAAGTAGAACGGTCTCACAGGATTTCCAAGGCTGTAAACTCTACAAATGCAAGCTTCCACTTCTCTCTCCTGGGTGCAAACCACTGACTTTTAGATTAGCATCCAGAACTTACTTTGTATAAAGATGTAGCAGTGCTTTGCAAAGGAGGCATTTAGAGGTTAAGCTGTTTTGAAGCTCAGGATTTCCCTTTCCATTTTTCATTTCCCTGGAAGCACAGAATAAAACATAACAAAACAAAAACCTTCCCATACTGTGGTCAAGAAGGAGACACGAAGCACAGAAATGGCTATCAAAGGAGGTTGTGGACCTATCAGCCGGCCCTCTTTTCGGATGACATACCTGAGCAGGAAAGATGATAGAAACTGCATGCATGTTTGGGATGATTCTGAGGGAAAGATGAGCATTCTCTTTTACAAACATAGAACTCAAAGCTAACTCCTTGCCGTCAAGTCTATGTCTACCTACAGCACCCCTATAGGACAGGGGAGAACCGCCACTTCCCCTTTCTGAAACGAATGCTGTGTGGGCATAGAAAGTCCCATCTCTCTACTGTCGAGCAGCTGGTGGTTTTAAGCTGCTGATATTGAGGTGAGAAGACCAATAAGTAGCCACTGTACCTTCAGGGCTCCAGCTAATATAGAACAAGGTACGTTACACATTCAGAGAAGTTCAGTGCCCAGTACGGGCTGTAAGTTGTAAAGTAGAAATCTAAAAGTGTCCCAAGCTCTGAGAAAGCGCATACAGAGAGTAGCAGATGAGGCACGCTGCTCATGCCAATCTCTATGATCTCTGGTCATAGAGATGGTCAGAGAGAAAAAGAAGCTATGGACATGTCAGCCATCATGAGTTCAGTGTCAAATTCAAAGGCCAATAACACTTGCAATGGCAATTGCAATGGCTTCTCATCAGAAGTCAAGGTAGGTTGATGCTAGCCATTTTGAACCAGTTATTCTCAAATTTGAGAATGCATTCTGATCACCTGGAGGCTTTGCTGAAACAGATTTCTGGGTGTCCATTCAGTAGGTCTGTAGCAGGGCCCGAGAATTTGCCTTTCTAACATTTCTAATTTATGAATGCTGTTGGTTGAAGGACCTCATTTTGATACGCACTATTCTATGTCAAATATCTTTGTTATCATCCATATGTAATAGGCACTCTCTTCCTGTCTCATTCCACTCTCACCCAGGCACTCTTCATTTAATGACTTTGGGAGAAGGGAAAGAGAGGAAGGGAACACATCCTGATGTGACAGTTATATGAAGAGATGAAATTTGCACCCCCAAGTAATAAATAATCATTATCTTGGTGGGATGAGCCATGCGTTCCAAATTAAACCTGCCACCACCAGCAGAAATTGGAGCCTAAAGATTCATTGAGACAAAGAAGAAGCATTCAGAAAAGTTGTTGATGATCTTTGTATCATAAAGCTTTCCTATACCTTATTTTGTTTTTTAACCCATCTAGAACAAACATGATGTACCGAATGCTTCAATGCCATGTTCTATTACTCCGGTCTTCCTCTGGGTCCCTTCAGGCCAAAGTCTAAGTGGACAGCCCTTCTAAGAGCTACAAGGAGGTACAAGAGCTACAACATCTGTGTACTTGGGAGCACTGCTCCCTCCTTCACAATTCTCCATCTGGGTCACTGTAGGAACAGACTTAGTGCCTCATTCACGATTTGCATGGGGACTTTATGGACCCATGACAAATAGCAACAGTTAATCTCCAGTGGAGCAGGATACTCTGTTTCAAGGATCCAGCATAAAATTTAAGAGCCCATCAGATGGCGTCTATACTTAGACAGTTGGTAGAGTTTGTCTCTTCAATTTTGCATTAGGTTAGTCTAAAATTGGATTGTGCATCTTTACTTCTCTCCCTTCACCTCTGTAGAAAACAACTATGTTGATAATTGTGAACTTTGCCCTTGCTGAGTGATTATTGATATGATTTAGCTAAAATGAATCTATTATATCCAAAGGCATCTTCTTAGAAATACCATAAATGGGTAATCTTGCCAAACAGAAATGTAATCTCTCACCTTGAACACCTGGAAAAGAAAATTGAATTCAGAGAGCTCCCTCTAGGAGACGACTTTTTCGTTTGGTTCTAGAGGTAGGTCTTTGACTCCTTTCAATATCTGTAGACTTCCTTTTCTTCTTTCTTGGTGGCACTGAGGCTCTTCCTTATCCACCTGCGTCTTTCTTCTTCTTACCTCTTGCAAACATAAAAGGTAATGAAAAGCTTCCCTTACATCAGGGCTATGATCTAAGAAGAAAGTGTTGCATCCCACCATAATTGTGACTTGTTGACATACCAAAGCAATTAAGTCTTCTTTGGTATAAAGGGAGTCTGTCTCACAGACCACAAACTGAAGGACAAGCACACAATATTGGAAATAATGATCCAACCACATTGACACGTGGTTTTGTGGAAATAATTAAATTCATGAAAAACCCTAAATTTTCGGTCCTCTTGCTGTCAACCTTTCCCTTGAAATTCATAGGCAATCACACAAATATCCACCCCAGGTAATTCATGCTCTCCCCAGCATTTCTAAAGTACATAAAAACCACACCCTCTCTAAACTGCTTGCTGTGAATTTTAAATCACATCTTTTTTTGTCCCCCATTCTTTTAAAAACATGTAGTTGTTTTTCATTCTTCACAGTTCACTTTAGACAAAGACAAACCGTCATGGAGCCATTTCTAAAAGCATCACTAATCCATTCAGTTATCACTCCCCCCTGCTTTTTTTTTACTGAGCACCTACTATGTGTCAGGACTAAAGTCAGGGAATGTAGTAACATTGGGAAACAAAATAAAACAACCAATAAGTTCATTGTTTTGATTTTTCCAATGGGAATGGTAAATTTTATTTGCCAGTTTCCTCAAATACGTGCCCGGCTATCAAAAGATATAGCGTCTGGGGTCCCTCCCCTTCTTACCTTCACACCTTCTCCTCCTTCCCTTCAGCAGTTGATTTCTGCTAACAATTTTTTCCAGTGCACCAACACCTACTTTTTATGGACATTGAAGTTGTTTTGATATCTAAATATGACCAGGCACACTCAAAGTGTCTGTTACTTAGGACAACTTATAGTGGTTTCTACCTAGATCAGAGCAACTATTTGAGTCATTATAAGCAGTACAAAATTTAATGGATATTAAATATTTTTATAAGCAGTACATTATAAGCAGTACAAAATTTAATGGCTATTAAATATTTTTCTAATTTTGGGGAAGACTTGAGAAACAAAGACTTAGAAAATCTCCATGAATGCTAAGAAGCATCACCAAGAGCTTCACGAAAAATTTCAGCAGTCACAGAACCTCCCCACAATGATTTCAACTGTCACGTAGTTTGTTATTTTTTAAGAGTAGAATCATTAACAAAAGACCCCTTCATATTTTCACAAGACCATTTTACTTGACAGAGGAATTTTCCTGCTCATTTTACTTTCTTCATATTCCATAACTGTTTAGGTTTGATTCTGTTAAACTTTTTTTCTTTTTCCTATTGGTTGCCACATGTCTTTTGAAAGAAAAGGGGGAGAACATTAAGCTCAGTAGAGTATTTCCAAGTAACAATACAGTAAAACAGAGATCAGAATGAACTTATTATAGCAAAATGTGATCACCCACAGTATAAGAAAATTAATATATTATAGCTCTAGGAAGAAATGAAATATAAATCTAAATACCATTATAACTATAAGAGAATTGAAGCACACATTAAAGGAAGCTAACGTACAAGAACTTTTTGAAAGGAAAAAAAATACATGATAGTTTTTCCTTTTCTCCTTGAATGTGTCTTGACCTCACTAAATGAATTACAGCATTTTATACCCCACTTCTGCTTTCATATGTGGTGTAATCAATGTACTTTTGCAAGCTGATGTAGAAATTCATCAGCTTTAGATGTAGTCATTTTTATTCAATCCCTCTTTCAAATAGTTCCATACTATGAGATGTACCATTAGAAAAATAAGTGATGTTATTGGTGAGGAGGGAGGGGGTATTGTTACTGCACTCACACCATTAGAGAAAACTTTGTCCTGTAATGATATTGGTCATTCACCTGGTTGTGTGATTCCCATATCCCACTAATTTTTCTAATGAGGGTTCATTCAGTGAAAAATTCTGTGTGGCCGAGATGGTGATAGGTGCTCCACACAGCTGACCTCATTTAAAGCTTCATGAGAATTCTGCTGACTCAGGAGTCCTCTTTTCTAGGTTATATAATTGGAGATTAAAAATTACATAAAATTCCTCCTGGAAGACAAAGCGCATGGCACTAGGTTTAAAAGTCAAATCTATTTGATTACAAAATCCATGGTACTTTCTACAACACCTTTGTTGTTTCATTTTAGTTATACAATGCATTTAAAGTATGTTATTATCAATTTGACTTTTCCAGCTGTGATTTATGCCTCGTCATGGAATCAGATTTTCATCAATCTAGACTAGATTTGTAGACTAGCCAAGATTAAAACATAGTTGGGAAATGGATTGAGTGATATTTCATTGATTTGGATGTGCACATGTATTTGCATTTTAATATCTCTGAAACCAGGATAATCTAAGGACAGAAAATTTTTTTTTGTGGGCATCACTGCCTCTGGTGGTCGTGGGTGCTACCCAGTGCTGCTTCTGAGAGCCACCGCTGGATTTGAACCTCCAAGCATGTGGGCTGCAGTCCTGCACTCAACCACTTACGCCACTGGGGCTCAGCCCAGGACATATTTTTTTATAGCCTGATCATAATGATGTACTTTTCCTTTCTTAAACCAATTGATAAATTGCCAACAAGTCAATTTAAAGTGGAACTGTACACCATGGATCAGACTTTAATAACTGTGACCTTTCAATCAAGATAAAAGCAAAAGATAATGAAACAATGGTATGAAAGCATGGGACCCTTCCCAAGAATAGGGGTTCTTTTCCATCATAAAAATTCTAGATTTGGACCCAATGACTTAAAAAAAAAAGAATAGCAGTTCCTTTTCTGCCCCCAGTACAAACATCCTAATACAATGACCCGACCTTTCTTCTGTGGCACTTCTAGGTGCATTCAAACCACTAACCTTTCAGTTAGTTGCCTGGAACTTAACACTGAAAATCCTCTTCTGTTTTAATGGCACCTAAACGAATGTGTTTTTTGGTGGAGAGTTTCTTAGGTTAGATGCGTTATCTTACCTTTACTTTCCCAGTTAATTCAGTAAAAACAGTCACGGTGGTTTAATCTTGGTCCAGGTTCAGCTCACCGACAATCCTTGCCCCTATGTCTAGAACAAGGCGGAAAGGTTGTGTTAACAGACTCCAACTCAGATGAGAAACTACCTATAGACCTATATACTTGTAATTTGGCATGGCTATTATAGAGGATGGGATTTTTATACTGATATCATTTGACAGTTAATGGTGATTTTTATCTCCTTATTAAAAGATCAGGATTCAGAGCACAATTGTCATGCTGGCCAATTTGACCATGAAGTCATTAGCAATACTGACAATCCAATTATGTCTCTGTTGTTTTTCCTCATGATTGGAAACATGGGGATTTCAGAGGAGAGGAAAGCATTGAGACACATATGCACTGAAGGACTGGGAGAAGTTTCCTACATCCTGCAAAAGGATTTTTGAAGTATCCCATCACGACGAGGTGATAGAACCACTGAACATGTTTCAGGCTTATACACCACACCTGTTCCCCAAACTATAGTGTGTCACACAGAAGCAATAAAAGCTGTAACTAGAACTCTAATTCTAGAGGATTCTCTTTTGGATTCTGCTTTAGGCAGAAAAAAGCATAGCACAATGATATAAACCAATATCCGGTCAGTTTAGATTGAGAGTTCAATCTACTACTGCTTATTACCTCAACAACAATTCATACTGACCCCAAGGCACCTTGAAGTTATCAATCATAAAATAAAAATTAAATTAATGTTAGTAAACTGTACTTAGCAAGGCTGTAAAATGGCCTAATGCATTTTGCAAAGATCTTCCCCCCCCCCCCCCCCCCCAGCCTCTTAGGTTGTAAAAAGGAAAAATTTCTATTTAACTCTTCAGCTACCCAGAGAATTCTATTCCTGAAATGTAAACAGAGGTTTCCTTATGATACTATTAAAGTGGATCTTACTGTGATGCTTTATTTAAGTAGTTAAGATAACACACACTGGAAAAAATATAAAGATGGCACCTAATATAAAGGGACTCCAGAAAATTTGTGGGAAAAGTCTATTATCTTTTCTTCCACAAACATTTAGAAGCCTCCTTCATACAGGCTCATCTTGGTTCAGGGTCCAATTTGGAACGATGAAGCACGTCAAAGCATTCCACTCCTACATCCATGCTGCTAATATCAGACTAAGGTACATCATTAGAGGAACCAGTAACCCCAGTCCCCCTATGAAACCTTGCAGAGAAAACATAATTAATCACTCCCAATTGTCCCAATCTTGCAATTATGGTCTCTGACTTAAGTGAGATGTGCTTACCATTTATCTTCATTAATGGCCAGCAACATTAATAAAAATCAGCTGAAGATCTGAGCATAGAATTACTTCCTATAGGTTCCAATTTAATTTAGAAATGTCTAAACTGAGGGAAACATCCTTTCTTGTCTTTGAGAAATGAGCTGGGTTTCCTGTGATACCTAGCTACAGCAATAAACAAAGATGATACAGACGTGAAGAACCACAGCCAGTTATTCCATTGATTACCTTCAGACATTAATTTTCAATCTAATTGCTTTGGTTGGCACTTTCACCTCTCCAGTACTTACATATGCCTACAGATCTGTTTGATCATGACTCTTGGGTTTTGAATTATTTAATACCTAATCAGGTTTTGCAATCTTGTCCTTCATATCCTATCCAGAATTTCTGCAGTGAAATAAATATAATGTGGTATTTAATAAAATGAACATTTCTCCCAAAGATCTCTATACAAAAATCTCTTTGTAATCTTGAATTATTTTCTTTGTTTATGAAAAATCACCCTAGCAAAACAAAAATCAGCAAACATCTCTACATTTTAACTTGCTTCTAAGAGCATTAAAACTTATTATATCTTAAGGAAGATAAGAAAGATGAGGCTTTCCACTTCTGTAAAGATTTACAGTCTCAGAAACCCCCTGGGAGTAGTTCTATTCTGTCCTGAAGGGTTGCTATGAATCAGAATTGCCCTAATGGCCATGACGGAGAAAGAATCTATTTATTTTATCATAAAAATATGGCTTTACAAATTGTTACTATTTGCAATTATCAGTGGTTCATAGGGGAGGAGGAGTGGGGAGGGAGGGGAGATATGGGGAGTTGATATCAGGGGCATAAGGAGAAGGAGGATGTTTTGAGGATGATGGCAACAGATGTGCAAATGTGGTCTGCATACAATGCATGTATATATTGATCGTGATAGGAGTTGTATGAGACCCCAATAAAATGATTTTCAAAGAGCTGCAACATTCTTCAATAAAATGATTTAAAATATCATATATATATTTAGATGTATATAAATGTGCCCTATTTAACTGTAGTCTTAGACTTCTTCACTCTCTTACTTTTGGAGTGGTACACCTTTAGAGCAGTCAATAACAATCCCTGTTCTTCACCCCCCTCACTATCCTAAATACGTGTTTCATCTAATACTGAATATATTCATCAGCACTGGTTGGCTCGTTCAGCATTGTGTAGAGAAGGGGCTTCAAGATGCCCAGTTTTACCCATTTTTGTACATCAAACAGCATTGTCATCTTAACTACGAAGGAGTGATTATTTCAGTTTCTTTGCTTCACATTTCAAATCCATTTATTGTTGTTTTAATGGCAGCACTCGGTATTAGTTACTTGCGTTCTGTATGTGATTGTAACTTGACACTGAATATATTCAACGGTCTTCAAAAGGGGGTGATATGAGGAAAACATGTAATTTCAGTCACTGGGATAGTTTTTTTTTTAATAAAGAAAATTTAAAATAGCCTTTTCCTCTTGAGCTGATAACTTTGGTTTAATTCAAGTTATCAGTGATTTTATCTGATATCAACCTGACCACTTATGGACTCGTGTGAGGAGGTGTAGCTCCAAGATCTTGCCAAGGATTAGGAGGGGAGGGACTCATGGAGGCTAGTAAACAGGTCCAGATCTATGTAAGTTTGTTTGTTTCTCTCTATTTTTCAACTGTATGCTTTCTTATTCTTCGGACTAGGACATTGCTGGTTTATCTACTTATATGGGGTGGACATGGAGGGACACTCAGGGAGAAAGCAATGGGGCCAATGATCCCAGAAGATCTAGGGAAATTTCTGATTGTGCTCCAATAAAGCCTTCCAACATTTAAAATGTGAGTTATTTTGTGATTAGCATCTCCCTTAACCATACCAATTCCAACTCGCGGCAGCCCTGGGTGCATCAGAGAAGAGCTATCCCAAAGGGAGTCCAAGACCATGGGCTAGGACCTTTGGGAAGGTCGAGTTCAATCATTGACCCTTTCTCTTCTAAAGAGTCAATGAGAGAGATTCAAACCATTGACCTTTTGTTTAGTAGCTGAACCCCTAACTACTGGCTTTTTTTTTTTGGCATCACTGCCCTCTGGTGGTGGGAGTAGGAGGCCCAGCCTTGCTGCTGGATTTGAACCTCCAACCCAGTGGGCCGCAGTCCCACACACAACCACTATGCCAGCAGGGCTCAGCCCAACTACTGGCTTTTACAACATGATTTCAGACATCAGGTTTTCAGTTTTTTCAGATGAGTCTAACTAGTGTAGGATTTTGTGGTACCTAGCTACAGCAATAAAAAAAGATGATACAGACATGAAGGGCCACAGCCAGATATTCCATTGATTATCTTCAGGCATTAATTTTAATCTAATTGCTTTGGTTGACACTTTCACCTCTCCAGTACTTACATATGCCTACAGATCTGTTTGATCATAACTCTTGGATTTTGAATTATTTGATTTTGTGATAAGTTCTCTAGGGGGGAGAAGGAGGCGGGGAGAAGCAGTTGGTGCCATGGACAGGAGAATAACTAGGGAATTGAAATCTAGGAGGGTGTAGAGATCCTGTGAGTCTTACAGCAATACCAATCTAACTGAAAGGAAATACTAAGAGGTGAAAGAAAGGGAAAGTGATGGTGGTGCAGGAGGAGGCAAAAGGAAACAGAGGTAAGCTTTAGGAAGCAAAGGTGTAGATAGGGATATTGATAGAGCTGTGCACTTATGTAAATACATTTATCCATAAAACTAGACATTTTGGCCTATGTACATATATTGAGAAGGCAATACACTGAGGTTGCAGATGGGCCTTGGGCCTCAGCTCATACCCTCCCTCAATACAAGAACACTTTGTTCTAACAAATTGGCATTCTGTGGTGCTCCCCCCACCCCCTCAACTCACACACACAATCACTGAAGCAAAATGGGTGCATAAACAAATGTGGTGAAGACAGAGGACAGTGCACGGCTATTAAAAATATAGCATCTGGGGGTCTTAAAGGCATAAAGTTAAACAAGCGACGACCCAAAAGTGAAGCAGTAAGCCCATATGGAAGAAGCATACCAGCTGGTGTGATTGTGAAGTGTCATCAAGACTGGGCAGCAGGCATCTGAAGATTTACAACAAACAAACAAACAAACAACAAACAAACACAAATGCGGAGACCCAAAGCCCATCTGTGGATAATGGAACATTATCCACAAAGGGGTCACAGGGAGGGATGAGTCAATCGGGGTGCAGCAGAGCACTGATGGTGCAATATACCTCTGATCCCTTCAGGCCTCCTCCCTTCCCATTATCCTGACCCCAGTGCTGCTTCCCACACTGGACTGGAGGGCAGCAAACTCAACAGATGGCCTTCAATATCTTTATGCCTGCTAAAGAACCTCAGAATATACCCAGGAGGATGAACCCCTCCTGGAGAGAAAGGAAGTGGTATCTTTGAGGAGGCAATGCCCATGCAGACAAGTGACAACATCTAAACCTCCCTGGTGGGAAGGCCAGCAACAAGTGTCTCTCCTGTCACTTCCAGTTTGACCTCGGTGCACCCCAACAAGCCCAATGACCATGTTTTGTTATGTGAAGGAGAAGACCTCAAGCTAGACTTTTAAGGCATGGCGAGCAAGGAATGGGATGGCTGAGAAAGACAGTATAAAAGGTTCCTTGCCAAGGAACCAGGGCCCATGGCCAACTCTGACAGCATCGAGCCCCTCTTGGGGCCAAGGTCTCACTCTCACAACAAAGTTCTGAACCCTCCAGGAGGCAAGCCCAGCATCTCCTTCTACTGAGAGGCTGGCACTTCCACATGTGTTACACAAAAACTTGACAAAAGGATGCCTATACTGTAGTTTCCCTTAGCCTGAGGGAGCATGGTGGGAAAGGGTTTGTCACTCTTAGGAAATTGGTTCTGCGTAAGAGAGTTTTGCAGAGGACTGGCAGCCCAGCCTCAGGAGACACTTCTGCAGAGGGGAAAGGGACTCCCCAAGCAAGTGTTCATTTGTAAATCCACATCTGAAAGGGGATCTGGGGAGGGAAGAGTGCGCTGAAGTAATGGGACCCCTGACCTTGGAACCCTGAGCTTCCGGCTTAGAAGGGGCCAGGTGATGACTGGAACAAAGGGAGTTCACAGTGAGCAAAAGAAAGCCCAACTTCCCTGTCACCTTAAGAGCCAAAGGAGACCTGGGCAGAGACACCAGCTTGGGTGGAAGGTCCATCACAGTCTGACTCCCCTCACTCTTCAGAGAGAGGCTGATGCTGCACCCTGTCACCTCACTTTCTATCCCACCATCTTGCTTATACATAAGTATAGCCAAAAGATAAACTCAGAACACATGGAACCCAGGAACAGTAATGGGAATAGTGATACCAAAAGGGTAGGGGGAAGGGGTTGAGAGGTGGGTAGGGAGGCGGTACTGATTGCAAAGAATGGCACATAACCACACACCATCCAGAGGGAGGAACAGCAGAAACCAGAGGCGAAGTGAGACAGTGGTCAGTGTGAGATTTGAAAATAATAACAATCAATAATCGGTCAAGGGGCCAGGAGAATAGGATGGGAAGAAGGAGGGAGGTGGGAGAAAAAGGAGGAGCTCATCCCAAGGGCTCAATGGAAAAAAAACAATAACGATATTTGCACAAATATGTCAGATACAATTGAAATACGGATTGTAAAAAGAGTTGGAAGAGCCCCAATGAAAAACCTTAAAATAAATAAATAAATTGTCTAATCTACTTAAAATATTTCTAGATTCCACAATGTATAATTCCAACTCTAATACACACATGCATTTTTATAAAGAACCCACACAAATATACATATACACTCACATATATGATATGTATATGCATATATATTAAGTCAGAAATATGATAGTTTGAAGTCATTGGGTGACATAAATGATTACATATTTGATTACTAACATTCAATATTTTGTCCATAGAATCTTTCAATATTGCAACTCACAGCTTGAATTTTTGCTTGAGCTCTTTCAGTGTAAGATATTTTGAGGATGTTCTTTCCTAATGCTAGGTCTTTACACATTTCTTCCTGATACTTGAGTTTGTCTTCTTGAGGTGTCCTTTGAAATTATCTGTTCAGAGCATTGATTTCTTCATGTCTTCCATTGGCTTTAGCCACTGTGCAATTAAGAATACATTTCAGGGTCTTTTATGACAACCACATGGATCTATTCTTTCCTTGCTTCTTGATATTATCCTACAGCTCATCAGATCTTCTGACATTAGTGTTCAATGTAGTCAATCTCTTTTTGATTTGATCTCAAAATTCAAATGGGTTATATTCAAGGTTGTATTTCTGTTCTTATAGATTTATTTTAACTTTCTTCAGTTTCAACCTGAACTTACATAAAAGCAATTAATGATCTGTTCCATAATTGGACTCTGGTCATTTTAGCTGCTGATACTGAGCTTTCCCATGATCTCTTCCCAAAGATATAGTCAGTTTTATTTTTATGTAATACAATTGGAGAAGTCCACGTGTAGTCATCTTCTGTATAGTTGGAAAAGGGTATTTATGATGAAGAATTCATTGGTCTTACAAAATTCTATCATACAATTCTTAGCTCATTTTTTGTCACCAAGGCCACATTTTCTAACTACAGTTCTCTCCTCTTTGTTTCCAACTTTAACATTCCAATCACCAATAATGATCAATACACCTTGATTACATATTTGATCAATTTCAGACTAAAGACATATGCAAATTCTTTAGGGCCATTGGTGTCTTTCTTTAGTGATTGGTGCATAAATTTGAATAATAGTTGTACTGATTGGATTTCTTTGTATTAGTATACATACACATTGTGCTTCAAGGTCTCCTAGCATGGATCCTTTATCTACTCATAACCACCATATAGGACAAGGTAGAATTGCCCCTCTGGGTTTATGAGACTGTAATGCTTTTCAAGAGTAGAAAGTCCTGTCTTTCTCTCTAGTAATGGCTGATGGTCTTAAACGGCTGACTTTATGGGTAGAATCCCAATGTATAACTCTTTTTGATGATGAATGCAATGACATTCCTCTTGAATCTGTCACTTGGGCCCAGTAAACCATGATTTTCTGATGAAAAAATCGATTCCAGTCCATTTCTACTGACTATAGAATAGGTTGTTGATTGTTATAAGTTCCACTTGAATTTTGATAACTTCCATTTTTCCTAGATTCATACTTCATACATTCTGATGCTTAATAGATGTTTATAGTCATTTCTTCTCAATTTCAATTATGCCTCATCCGCAATTGAAGCTTCTGAAGACTTTGTGACTGCAGGTTTTACTCCATATGTTTCATCATTATGGTCAGCACAACTTTGAGAAGACAATCCCTCCTCATTCATAGTTGCAGAGTCTTCCAACCTGGGGACTCCTCTCTTGACACGCTCTCTGAGAATGTTCTCACTTGTTATATCATGTCTGCGATGTTCTGGCTTTTCATAAATTTTTCAGTGGCTAATTCCTTTGAAGTGGACAGGCTATTCCTTCTTCATAGACTATTCTAAGTCTGGAAGCTCAGTTTACTTAATTTGGGTAACCTTGCTGGTAATTGAAATACCCGGAACACAGCAACTCGCAAGACATCACAGTATGATAGCCTGATAGACAAGTGTTGGCAACTACCCTTCCAAAACCAAACTCACAGTCACTGAGACAATGCCAACTCCTCACAATGTCCTTATGGCTTACTGAGATTGTAACTGCTTGTGGGAGTAGGAGACCCAGTATTTATCCCACAGAGTTGCTGGTTGGTTTTGAACTGATGACTATGTGGATCCCAGCCTACTGCATAACCAATACACCATCTGGGCTCCATTAGGGGGCAGTCTATTCTCTGAGAAACAAGCTGCAGTCTTCTTCGGCTGCTCATAAAGGAAATAAGCTATAATAACTATGGAGTCCCAGAAAACCATAAAAGGGGTCTTCCAAAAGTTCATATGAAGTGCATACTATGAAAAAAGCTATGCCTGGATTATATTTTTGGACCAAATAAACACAAGCTGTTATAGTATGTCTGAACCGGATCTAATTTGAGACACTGAAAAGGACAAGGCATCAGTTTGCTAGGAGAAGGATAACAAATTAAAGCAATGTAGTGTCTGCTAACATTGAGGCAAGAACAAACATCTCATTTATAGGGAGGACTGGGTGGAAGAATGGTGAAGCCATTTATCTGTCACCAAAGGTTTTTGAGAAAAATCACCCAAAGTAATCAGAAGTTGACAAATGGATAACTTCTCTTAGGAATGGAGGAAAAGTTATTGATGATGAAGCCCTCGGCTGCAGCCTATTCACATCAATTTTTAAGGTAACAATTCATCTTGATCTTGTCCTAATTGAAGAGGGCCAACTATTACCAAAAGAAAAAAGAGCCAACAACATAGGTGTTTTAATTGGTTTAACTTATGCAAGTCTGAAGGAAATATTGAATTTGAGCAACCTTACCCCCTGGATGGCTACCAAAGCTGTTTCTCCTAGCTCTGCTGTAGACAAGAGCAGAGCTTTTGATGAAGTTTTGGACAAGTGCCTGAAGATCCGGAAGCATTTGTTGAAAGAATGGTCACAGGAGATGAAACACGGTTTCTTCAATATGGTCCTGAACACAAAGCACAGTCAAAGCTGGTCCAGACCAGGGATGCTCACCCTTTTCCAGCATGTGAGTTACTTATAAAATGATCAAGTCAAAATGATCGATCAACTACAAAAAGGCAAAACATGCATTTTTACTTATCTATTACATTTATTCATAGATACATCAGACATTCTTTATATATGCAATGTATGTTTATGTGGCTTGCACAACTGCATGAGTCCTTATTGCACAATACAACAAAATTGACTATGTACATTTTTTCTCATTACCTGAGTTTATAGTTTGATGACTTGCACTGAATGGAATGAGCCAGGCATGCATAGTCCAGACAGTAACTGCTGACAGCCATCCTCAAGCACATTTCCAAATAATCATCAGTCATGGTGGAATGGTACTTGGACTTAATGATCCTTATATGGGAAAAGACTGACTCACATAAATAAGTAAGGTCAAGCAATGCAGCCAAGGAAGTAGCACATTTTCTCACGTTTGGATACTTTCTATGAGTAAGTTCCAAAACTGTTCATGTGCTCTGGACTTCAGCTGAATGCTGGCTTGTGGTGTCAAAATATCCTATTCTGTATGAAAGTGATACATTTTTGTCTTGCTTGGTCCAGCTTAAGGCTTAAAAATTGGTGATAACTTAGCTTGTCAGTTTTGCTGCACTTAGCATCGTTGTTTGCACATGCATTGGGCACCCAAGTTTGCATCTGATTGACTGTACTGTATATCAATTAAGCGACGAGATTGATGATAGGCTTATGTCTATTTTTTTAAAGCCATGCCGTGGAAGTATTGAGCTCTCCTGGACCAGACAAAGCAAAAGCAGCCCAGCCCAGAGCAAAGGTCATGGCCACCGCTGTTTGGAATGCTCAAGGCATTTTGTTCATTGACTTTCCCCGGGCCAAATAATGATGCCATCTACCTACCATGAGAGTGTTGTGTTTAGGAATTGGTTTGTGATCCTCATTGTCAGCAATTCTCTGCAACCTGCAAGAGAAACTATGCTCTCTATGTCTGTAAAAGAGTCCAGTTTGAATCGGGATGGACTTCATGGCAGTGAGTTTGATTTCAGAGTCAAAGCGTTAGCAGAAAAGCACCCAGGAAAGTGTCACTGCTGCTTTTTTTCCACCATGAAATGCTCCTACTCTCATCAAACAAGGGCGATTTTATGAGTTTTGATGGAAAGTCATTAGGTATCCAACTTACAGAACTTACTTGATTTCTTCTTTTTTGTCTTCCAAGTTTAAGAAATCCTTCAAGGTACCTCTATTTTGTCAGTTATTGATGTGAAAGAGATTGCATTGACATGGAAAAAACCCCAGGCTTCTCAATTTTGGACTAAATGTGTAGTAGCATTGCTTATAAAATTGTCTTGCGCTTGATGGAGTTAGACTGAGAGGTAAGGTTTATATTGAAATATTTTATTCATTTAGTTCCATTTTTCACCAGTTTTTGGAAGTCCCATCATAACCTCTTTGGCCAACTTGTCTCCAAATGTGTGGACTTTCATAAAAATATTTCCAGTCAATTCCATTTCAGAATAACTATGCTAAAAGACTTCATCCTCAGTGATGCCCTCCCCCCAAAAGACTTCATCCTATCTTGCTTCCTTTTTTATGGTTATTGTTTTTTACTTGTTTTTGATTTTTGTTTATCATCCCTGTCTTCTTACATTGGATTTTTCCTGCCTGGAGGCCATATGAAACAAGAGGCACGCGTGGGCGAGAAGGCAAGCCTACTCTTTTGCCATGGACTGACTTACTCTCGAGAATAATTAACCACAGGGTCTGTGCTGAAATCTTGGAGGAGTTAGCACCTTCAATCCTTTCCTACGCTAAAATCTTGAGTTCTCACTTAAATTATAGGCTGACAACTGGAGAGAATTTAGCAGAAATGCCAGAACTTGCTTTCCTTACTCCTTTCTTTGTGAAACCTGAACTACCAAACTTCTCTCTAGTATCTTTCGCCTGGTACCTTGCTTCATGACACAAGTAACAGACGAGGAAGGAGCAACAGAACAGAAGGCCCTCAGTGAGATGCATGGACACAGTGACTGCCACAGTGGGCCCGCGATAGAGACAAAAGCGAGGATGTCACAGCACTGGGCAATATTTCCTTCGTTGTTATTGGTGGGAACTGACAAGAACAATAGGAGTCCCAGTTGACTAAATTGCATTTTTTTTTTTACTTTGTTTCTTCTTTTTCTACTCTTTAAAAGCCTGTTTAATAAACACTTATATTATTTGCTGGATTCTGGGGATATTAGGAGCTAAGAGCCTTATCATTACTCTTGTACACTTTCCAGCTTGTCCGGTCCTTACATGGACTCCCAAATTTGGCAGGGGCACTGAGGGAGAAAGGCCTGACAACCCGCTTCCCTAAATAGTGCAACCAAGAAAACCTTATGGGGCAGCTTTGTAACATTGTACTGTGCAACACGCTAGGAGTGAAACTTGATGGCAATGGAGACGGCTTGGCTACTCATTTTGTAATAATAAGAAACAATCGCACCTGAGGTTGGAAGGACTACAGGAGAGTAGAGAAGAGGAAGAGATAGTACCATGGACTTTGGTACTGTAAATTCTTGGGATGGGCCCAAGCCCAGACACTGTTCAGTCATTGATGGTTTTTGGTCTTTTGATGGAAAGGGTAATTCATTTTTCCAAGGCAAATAGTGTTTTTTCAGTGATCCCACATAAAGATTCTGTTACTTAAAATATAACTATTTTAATAGTGCTCTCACTTTATGGAAATAGCATTTTTTTTTTATAAAAGGGAAAAAGTCAAAAGTTGATGTAATTTTTCTTCCCCCTAATTATCAGGGGATGAACATTACATTTATTAGTGTCATTTTTGTACAGTGTCTGTAGATGTTCTGGATTGTGTCAGTTTCACCCAGTAATCTTTTAAAGCTATGTGGCCATGAAAAATTATTATTATCTCTGAGTTTTAGTCTCTTCATATGTAGAGGCTTGTTTGGAGGCTTGCATAGCATAATGTATTGATCACCTTGTCTGACCCATATAATGGCTCATAAACACAGGTATTATTTCTACTGCCAGCATCAGTTGCTTTGAGTCAAGTGGGTATCACTTAGTACAGTTTCATTTAACCTTGGGTAGTAATAAGATTTTATGCAAATTTAATTTGAGCTGTTAGAGCCATATAGTCCTATTAGGACAATTGTTGTTTGGTGTCCTTATCACTTAACTCTCTTCATTGTAAGACATTAAATAAAATTACTCTGTATGATTGACTGACTGACAAGGATGATCTTTGAAATGTAGATCATGATTGATAAAGGTTGAATAATCCTTCTGATTTCATGCTCTGTCAGAGTTCTTCTTGGGAAGCTGAGGCTGCAGTATCAGTTCTCTCAAAGCAGATTCCAGCTTTTATTCCTAGGACAGACCTCTGTTCAGGTCTTACAGAACAATCTCAATTCCCAATACACTGTCTCATTGTGCCTCTTAGCCTTT
Organism: Nesogale talazaci; assembly: GCA_004026705.1. Lineage (NCBI taxonomy): Eukaryota > Metazoa > Chordata > Mammalia > Afrosoricida > Tenrecidae > Nesogale > Nesogale talazaci. Next base: position 9,568 of record PVJH01006365.1, on the reverse strand, counting down.
GCCTTATGCCTGATTTGATTTCAGGTTTTTTCATTCAATTTTCTTACACCTTGCTCTCCCCCAGGGTTCATTTATCATCCTATCATAACATTAATAAGTTCATTCCTATCTTGTCAATATTTTTGTATTTCGACTACGATTTGAAAAGCATGCCCAAAATATTCTAAAGAAAATTTGTGACCCTTCATTAAAACACATCATGTGAAAAAAAAAAACAACATAGCAAGTGAATTAAAATAGCCATTTGAATCTCCATGAGAGGCTCAATTATTTTGGCAAAGCTAGAAATTTAATTTCCTGTTCCAATCTACTTTTAAGCAGGCAGTCTCTCCAAAAGCGTGTCAATCTCCACTCACCTTTAAGTTCATCCATCATTTAATGTAAGAACTATACATAGATTTTCCATTATGTGGGTTAGAAATTAGGGCTTGAAATTCCTGGGTATGTTGAATAATGTTTCTAATGATCTACCATTACCTACCATTTAGGTCTTAAGATATGTGATTGCTAAGAAACTATTACATCTTTCCTTGACATTTTTTTCATCTACAATGCGACTGAGTAGGTCTCTGGGTGATACAGAAAGTTTCCACAAGCTGCTAATTGAAAGGCTGGCGGTTTGAACCCACCCATAGATTCGCTATAAGAAAGACCAGGTCATCTGCTTTATCATTTATTATCACAACTATAAAATGCTGTAGTTATCCTGGAATAGATGGTTCATTTTACCATAAGTAAATGTTGACTCAATAGCATGAGTCTTTTTTCTGTTTCAGTGACTGATATCTATGGATTGCAAATAACTGGCTGTAGCACTTGCTGTGAGTTGCTGTCACACAAGTTCTGACTGGCCTTTTGTACAACACAACGAAACATGACCTGGCCCTGTGCGCCATCCTCCCAATGATTATTGTGTTTCAGAACTGTTGCAGCCACTATGTCAATTCGCCACGTCAAGGATCTTCTTCTTTTTCACTGCCCTCCTCTTTTACAAAGCATGACGTCTTTCTTCAGGGACTAGTCTTTCCTGAGAACACAGCCAAAGTACACAGTGTAGCTATACTTGCTTCTAATGAGCACTCTGGCTATACTTCCTCTAAGACAGATTTGTGTGCTTGGAAGCCTTCAATATTCTTTGCTTGCAGTGTAATTCAAATGCATTGGTTCTTCTTCAGGCTTCCTTATTCAGTGTCCAACTTTCATTTGCATGAGAAGCAATTGAAAATATCATTAATGTGCAACACTATAAATCATCAGTTGGACTCAACTGAAATATGACACTTCATTTATTCAATGACACTTCATTTATTCAATGTTATGTATTGAGTTTAGTGCTGGAATGAAAAGATACTAGGAAAATGACATTGCTCCTAAATTCAGGAAACTTACATTCCAGATGATAACTAGTTTGGTTCCACCTCTTTGGTAAAATAGCATACTGCTCAATGGTGTAATCCCAACAGTATAATCTTTTTTGAATGATAGGCTTAGCAGTGCAAAAATGCAAATAAATAACATACAAAAATTCATGTAATTAATTAATGAAAGAGTTTTGTTTTAGTCCATTATTTTTGCCCAGGTGTAGACTAACTGCTAATGAAGAGAAATTATTGAAGTAGTTCAAGTAAGAAATGAAGAGTGAATGAGTTTGTGGTGGCAATGTATATGTAGAGGATTGAATAGGTTTGGAATAAAAACAACCAAAGTAACAAAAAACAGATGTTGAAATTTGTTAATGGATTGAAAATGGGGTTAAGTAAAAGTTAAAGGAACGAAAAAACAGGTGTTTTGCATAAGTACTAGTCAACATCATTCTCAGAGAAAGACTGGGCTTCTTCATAACTGTACCCAGGATTCCCACAGTGGAAAGATTCTGTTTCTTAAGACTGACTGGAAGTTAATGTTTTTTCACCTCATCTTATTTCACTTTGAATGATTCAGCTGCTTCTCGTCCCTAATCTTTTATATTGCAATCTAGCACATGTCGTTTCCTTAAAAAAATAGAGTTGAAAAAAATTACCAATTTAAATATCATATTAATAAATTTGTTTGTTAATATATGTTATTCAGACTTGCTCATCTCAAAAGAGAATTTGGGTGACATTTATGGAAGTATTACTTTGTATTAAAAGTATTTTCGCAGTTTTACTTAAAATACCACACAATTCGATGGTTTAGATATATTAAAAAGTTTTGCTATCAACACAACTAATTTCAGAACATTTTATTCTTTCTTGTACTCAATATTATTAGCTCCCTATTACCACAACCCCACCTCCATGCCATAAATCCCAGGAAACTGTTAATCTAGTTGTCATCTCTATAGATTTACCTAACCTAGATTTCTTTTTTCAAAAATCATTTTATTGGGGGCTCATACAATTCTTATCACAATCCATCCATCCATCCATCCATCCATCCATCCATCCATCCATCCATCCATCCATTGTATGTCAAGCACATTTGCACATCTGTTGCTCTCATCATTCTCAAAATATTTGCTTTCTACTTAAGTTTTTGGTATCAACTCATCATTTTCCTCCTTCTTCCCTGCTCCCTCCTGCCTCATGAACTCTATGTAATTTACAAATTATTGCTAGTTTGTCATATCTTACACTGTCTGATGTCCATGCCTCCGTTCACTCACTTCCTCATTGTCTTTCCCCCAGGGAAGAGGTTATATATGGATCCTCTTTTTTTTTGCCGTGGCCCCCTGCGTGCCCCCTGCCCACTCCCACCCCCCGTACTATGTAGATCCTTATAATCGTTATAATTATATAATTGTTATAATTATATAATCATTATAATTATAATCCTTATAATCCTTATAATATAAATCCTTCATTTCTACCCCACCCTCCCTCCACCCTTCCGGTATCACTATTCTCACCACTGGGCCTGAAGGGATCATTTGCCCTGGATTCCCTGTGTTTCATTTCCTATATGCACCAGTGTGCATTCTCTGGTCTAGCCGAATTTGTAAGGTAGAACTGGAATCATGATAGTGGAAGGGAAGGGAGGAAGCATTTAAGACCTAGAGGAAAGTTGCATATTTCACTGTTGCTACACTGTTGCTTCACTGCCTGACTGGCTCACCTTCTCCCAGTGACCCTTCTGTAAGGGAATGTAGCTTCACCTAAAGATGGACTTTGGGTCCCCAATCTGTACTCCCCTCATTTATAGTGATATAATTTTTAGATCTTTGATCCCTTTGACACCTCGTGGTCATACAGCATACAGGCTGATGTGCTTCTTTCATGTGGGCTTTGTTGCTGCTGAGGTAGATGGATGCTTGTTTGCCTTCAAGCCTTTAAAATCCCAGACACTGTATCTTTTGATAGCCAGACACCATCAGCTTTATTCACCACATTTGCTTATGCATACATTTGTCTTCAGTGATCATACAGGGAAGGTGAGCATCATGGAATGGCAATTTAATATAAAAAGTGTTCATGCATTGAGGAAGTATTTGAGTGGAGGCCCTATGTCCTTCTGCTGCCTAAATACTAAATCTATAAATATATGCATGTAGCTCTTGTATAAGGAAAATCATTCAAAAATATCAACAAAACTTAAAAACTATATATGATCTTCAATCAAAAAGAACTCAGAAAATAATACTTAAAAAACATAAAAAGTTATTTGTGGTCCAAAAGGAAAAGAAACGAAAAGAGATTGAATTTTAGCTACATCTACATCTGTATTAAGTCACTTCCCAATGTACACTGTCTGATAGGACGGCTATCATTGGCCATCATACCCATGGCCAATGGTCAGAGGGCATTCGCTGGAGGCTTGATTCATATAGGGATTTTGCGGATGGCTTTTGGGCTTTCATTATTATCCTTAGGTCTTTGCAAACAAGGTGCTTGTAATTTAAGCTCTAATACAATTTCTTCCTCTCATCTTGGATTTTCTTATTTATAATCCTTGATCACACAGTCTCATGTGCTTTTTCTTACTTAGCTATTTGTCTTAAGGCCAACATTTATGTAGGATTCCAGGAGCTATTCTTTCTGAGAGTTGAGTACCACCTGATTCCTTCACTATATTTCGCTATAGCACACCTATATTCACTGATTTCTTCACAAAGGCAAGTGTCAAATAGAGCTGCATCATGAGAAATGATTTTTCTTAGATTTGTGTTTACAGTTAAGTGAAGAGTCAAAGTATAGTCATTTAGCTAAGTTTATATATCTATCCTTGCCCCACTTTAGAGACAACATTATCATTTTTGAGGGGAATATTATAAATAAGCCCTATGGGGTGATCTTATTAATAGTGTCATTAATTTAGTCAATGATAAAGAATTTAAACTTTTGTTGAAAATGAAGATATACATAAAGAGGACAACTTTTTAAACTAAAATACATGGATTTCTGATTTTCACATATTAACAGTTCAAGTGACTGAATACTTTGCATAAAAATAATGAAGTTTGGGGGGCAAGAATTTGATTAATCAGAGCTATGCCTGCTGGACTAGGCATGTCATGAAAAAACAAAGAGAGTAGGAACATAGTAAATATATAGTAGTCTTAAATAGTCAATCAATGGGCACCCTCAAAAGAATAGTCTTGAAGCAAAGTCAAACGACTTCCAAATCCACAACCTTGGGGTACTAGTCATTTGCTCCTTCTCACACCGTGGAGTTCTACCTTAAGCTCAACACAACAGTTCAGTTCCTTTAGAATGATACAGTTGTGTTCAAGGTAAAATTCAGCTCACTCCTTGGGTTTTTAAAATCAGATCCTTCTGGTGTGTCCTATGAAGCATGGTGTGTTCCCTGAAAGGGCAAACTCTAAGCTTTAGTTGTATATAGCACACAACTGTGGCAGTCACTCATCTGTGTCAATTTCAGCACTGGGAATGTGGGGGTGGAGCCTAGCCTGTCAATCTGGAGATAGTCAATGAGATCTCTGTGTGGGCCTGGCTTTCTCTGAGAATTCTGGGAAATCCCACAATATATCCCTGTGGAGGTGAGAGACTATGGACTTAGTCTCTCAGAGACGCTCTACTGACAAGTTCAGTCTCTGGCAGACTTTGCAGCTGACAAGACAACATGAAAGCATGCTGATGGATCCTGAGTTCTGGGAACAGGATCTGGAGGAGAAGCCACATGCGTCTACCCTGATGGACCCAGACCTATGAAGCTGGAGAAGCCACTTGGAGACCTCTGCCAGCTCTGAATGCTTGGGAGACCACAGGGAGACCCCTTCCAGCACTGAGATGCAGATACACAAGACTCTATACCCACTGGTCTGTGATTGTCCTGGTGCCATTGCACATGGTTCGTCGGTCGGAAAAAGACTTTATAGACTGGTATTGGACATGTGGGCTAATATTGAACTTATGACCTTGGAGTGGGCTGAGTTGGGATGCTTTCTCAATGTTCCATTCCTCTTGCATATAAACCTTTCCTTTATATCCACATGTGCATTTATGAATTTGTTTCTCTAGTCTACCCAGGCTAACACAACAACCTAGGTTAGCAAGAGTTGGATAGAAACTCAGTTAAAAGTTCCTGATTGGGAACATAAAATACCAAGCATATGCTCCCATTGAGGTTTATAGAATTAATGTTGAGTGTCTTTCCCAGTGGCAGGTGGCCCTTCATGATTCATTCACCAATATAAGTGAAATCACCTTCTGTGAACTGGCATGCCCTATCCCCCACTATCTGGGCTGGAATGTTCCTTTTGGATCACTGGGCAAACTTGGAGGAGTGCCTATTGATGACTTGCTATATGGCAGTGAGTGATTGGTCTTATCCCTCTAGTCTAACCCAAAGTGAAAAACTGACCTCACTGGAGGTACGACCATTTCTGACAATGTGTTTTTGAAGATATAGCAAAGTAAAGGAGTGATATATGGACCATAGGCTTGAGGCAGGTATGGTAATCAAAGTCATCTGGTTGACAAAACATAGACAAATGGAACTGAAGAGAAAAGCTAGAAATAATCATCCATGAAGAGGCAACTAATCTTCAAGAAAAAGCTCAAAAGCATCAAATGAGAAAGAGAAAGCCTCCTCAACAAATGTTTTGGGTCTCCTTTACCTCAAGAAGAATGAAATAGGACCCATATCTCACTTCACATACAAAAATGAACTCAAGATAGACCAGAGACCTAAATGTAAATCTAGGCTTTTAAGAATTACCAATGAGACAATAGGGACAAACTGAACTGTCCTCCTGTGGAGTATCACTATACTGTTAAATATAATAAAGGAAGCACATATAAGAAAAGACAAAACAGGCCATTGGAGCCCACTAAAAGTAAGACATTTATGCACATCAAAATATTTCATCAACAGAGTGAAAGGAGCGATCACAGACTGGGGAAAAAACTTAAGCAGTGGCACAACGTACAAGAAACTAGCTTCAAAAATTTAAAGAATTTGGCAACACTTCCATAAGTAAACAACAAATAATCTGACTTTAAAATGGGCAAAAGACATGAACCAATGATTGACCAAACATGATGTTCAAATGACTATGCAACACATGAAAAATGCTCAGGATTGCTAGCTCCTGGGAGATGCAAATCAAATCAGAAACTATCACCTTACATCACCAACTCTAGGTCAATAAAAACCAAAACCCAAACCAGGAAATCCTGACAAGGATTCAGAGAGAATCCTCTGCTGTTGGGTGTGCCAACATGTGGAACATGTAGAACCACTGTGGAAAGTGATCTGACTTGACCTAAAACAAACAAAGCAGCAGGGAATAGAAATCCCCTACAATCCAGCAAAACCTCTACTGGGTTTCAATCCCCCAAAGAAATAAGAGACACAAGATGAACAGACCTATGTTTTCCCATGGTTATCGCTGCACAGTTCATCAAATCTGGAAAGACCCCAAGTCTTCATCCCTTATTGCTGCTCGGTGCCAACGAGCCAAGTCCAGCTCATCATGAACTGAAGCACAACAGAAGGAATTACCACCCGATCCTGTGCCATTCTCAATGGTTCCCTTGCTTGAGTCCATTTTTGCAGCTACTGTGTCAAGGCCTCTCCTTGACGACTTCCTCTTTTTCAGTGCCCCTGAGCCTTGCCAAGCAGGGTGTACTTCTTTTGGGATTGGTCTTTCCTACAACCTGTCCAAAGTATGTGAGACGCTTCACCACTTGCTTCTCAGGAGCACTCTAACCATACTTCTTCCAAGACATATTGTCTTGTTTTAGCAATTCATAGTATTTTCAATATCCTTCTCCAAAACCACAATTCGAATACATAGATTATTCTTTGGCCTTTTGTATTCAATAGAAAAATGGATTAAAAAGCATCCTCTGGCACATATGCACAGCAGAACACTGTGCACGCCTAAAGAAAAGCGATGAAACCACAAAACACCTCTTGGTTTGGCTGGAACTGGAAACCAATAGGCTGAGTGAAGTGAGGCAATTATAAAGGGACACAAGTTGTAGGAGACTGCAACTTAAGCAGCAAGGCAAAGGCGGGCATCTGTGTTCTGTTTTTTTTTTTTTCTCATTAGACTGGTTTCCAAAGCAACTCGGTTGGTTTACCTGCCTAATGTTTATAAAGTACATTGACACACCTTTTTGTCCTTCAGTGCTGTCAGTTCTACATTCTTCCTCAAATAACAGGAAACATCAGCTCCTTCAGGAGGCTAAAATGAGTTTCCTAGTGCATTTTTCACCCTCACCAAGAGTACCAGCAAGTCTCTTTCATCTGCTCAATTTTTCCATCACACCCATGATGCCCTAATATTCTATATTATTTTATATATAAACTTCTTTATTATTTTTATCATTTTCCATATCCTTACTCCTGCTAGAATATAATCTGAGGGTGTTGATTTTGAAATTATCTTTCACTCGATGACACATCTGCATGTTGAATAAGTATTGCTTTGGATGAATATATAAGTTAAATGAGAGAACATATTTGAATCACATAAAGCATACCTGAGCCAAAATAATTATTCAATTAATCTGAACATCCTTTTCCCTTCCTTCCTCTTAAGTGCATCTTACACACTACTAAGGCTGCTGAATTTTATTTTCTTTAGCTGCCTGTGAGTCACGTTTATTCTCATTGGCCTAACACTTTCAGATCCATTTCAAATTCACTATGGAGGCTGGCCCAGCCTTGTCTTTGGAATTGCTATGGTCTACTGCCCTCTCACTTTCTCATCACTGAGGCTCTGAATATATCTTAAGTATGTTCACGACAAACACCATATTGCCTTCTCTCCCCCCACTCTTCTGGTATGCACATGGAGACAAATACCCAGAATGTACCTCAATTTTTTTTCCACATTGCTTATTCATTCTTCCATAAGGAGCATGTCAAGTAATTTATCTGATTTATAACTTTGGAATTAGGAGATAAACGTGTTTGTTTTCAACACTACCATCTTGTTACGCTAAGATACCTCTGCTCATGGGATGGTGCTCTCTGTGTGACTTACCTGTTTGATTTACCTGCCTTTCCAAACTAGCATTGCTATGGGTTGACCCCATTTGGCCGTGGTGTTCTACAGCACATTCTCCAGAATGCTTTATTTATAAATATAAACTGCTTAATGATCATTACCTATGCCATGCCAAAGTTCAAAATCACTGGAATCAAGTTGATTCTGATGCTCATGACCCAACCCATGTCACACTAGTCACTAAGTATGTTTTACAACTATTGCTTCACCATACAGTAGATAATCTGTCTTGAGAAGAAGGATAATTTAGCTATGGTAGATATAAATGCAAGCCAATTTAATTTTCTGAGGTTTGGATAAAGCTCTGGAAATATTTTTACAAAGATTTAGCTTAAATCGAGAAATACTTTTAATCAAGACAAAAGATAGCACAAGGGTTGTGTTTTAGTAGTAAGAACAACTAAGTCACAGTATCTGAAGTTTGGTTCCTATAAATAGGTACTAGATGCTATAAATGGAGTCAAAATTGTAAATTTTTTTTATAAAATGGAAAGTTTAAAATCAGCGTGATTTAAAAATAAATATTCTGATATTAAAGCTTTACTACTTATGAAAGTACACTTCAGTTGTATAGTGTGCTTTTGAGTTTTTGTGGTTATTTTCTTCTCATCTCTATTTTAGGAGTAAAGCTCAATTTGAAAATAAGAACATATATTAAAAAGAACAAGAACATGTACCTAAATTTTCATAAACTATTACAGGGGAGAGGTTGAGGAATGATATAACATTCGATCTATGATAGTTCAGTATATCATTAGCTTTGATAGTAGATTTATAAAAGATGAATTAATTGAGTTATGTGTGTTTTAGAATAGCAAAAGAAAAAAAAACTTGCCTAGAAAAAGATTAGTTCAGAGCCTATTTGTAATCAGTGATATATTTTTCATGAGGTCACAATTGTGCATTTCACAAATTATGTAAAACTAACAGTCCTGGTCACTAGCACAACTTGAGACTTATAGAAAGTGAGTGTAGAATTTTATGAGTTTGCCAGTAATTATTTTATTTACCACTAGAACAAAACTACTATAAAATTTATCAATATATTTTAAGTGCTTTCTCTTTCTTTTTCATGTCTAAACAGTCTTTAACTTTTTAATTCTTATT